>VYZR01054469.1:105367-116236 GCA_013400675.1 Oxylabes madagascariensis | reverse complement strand
AGAAATAAAAGAGATTTCTTTGGTGAAAAGGCCAAAGATGAGAAAAGCCGACCACTCAAATCCAAATCCAGGAGCTGAAAGGAAAATGAAAATTTTTAGGAGTAAACAGGGTAGATGGTAGAAGACAATTCATCTTGTGCAATTTACAACAGGTGCTAAACATTACGAAAACCAGAGCTATTAAGCAATCAAATTAAGCTATAATTAACAGAAGAAAACTGTGCAGGAATTCTAATTAATACATATCTGAGCACATCCGTGATCCCCTCCACAGCTCAGCTTTCCAAACCCCTGCCATTACCCAAGAATAACCCAAGGGTCAATACTGGGAGAGTGTGTGGGACACTGGATATCACCAGAGGTGTTCCTCAACAGCTGCAGTCCCGGATGCTGGCTTGGAGGGCGATGCTTTAATTTGGGATATGTTGTTCCAAGCCTCAAGAAAGACTCATCTTTTGTTTGAAGATCTGGCTGAGAGAAGCCCATAAAGAGCTGGGTTCATCCTTCTTTTTATGTTTGCCCTCTGTGGTTGTCCTCCCTTCCCTGGGAGATGTATTTCTGAGCAAGCCCTGTTTCCCAAGGTGCTGTTGGAGGAGAATTGCTGACAGCAGTTTTCCTGGTTGGAGATTCTGAGGTAGGATGGCCACAATTCTTCCAGAGATGCTAATTCTTGCTTTGCCAAGGACCTGAAACAGTCTTCAACTGGCACTGGATCAAATGTGTGTCATGGGTCCTCCAGGTAATTAATACCTCTCAGATGACTGGGACAAGTTTGCCCAGCTTTGGTTGAAGGCAGAGCTCAACTCCCTTATCTATATGCTTCCCAAACAGAGATAACAGTGCTTCCCTACCTTACAGAAGTGTCGAGAGGATCAGGTGGTTTAATGCCTGCGTGCCACTTTCAAGTGCTGTCATTATAGTACCATGGTCCCTCTTAGGGGAGGATTTGTTATTTTTACAAAATTAATTGTAAATCCAATAGAAAATAATTCAGCCTCTGAAATTCTGGTGAGATAATTATTGTGAAGGCAGTATTAGTGTAGTTCCTTTCAAATTATTCTCTACTTTAATTATTACTTCCTAATTCTAAGCAAATATCATTTAAAGCCTCTGTAACCTTCTCATGGGTTGGTTGAATTTACCCCCTCAAATATGGTGCTGACTCCTTCAATTCCCCTGTTACATTCCTCAGGTGAATTGTTGTGGTTGGCAGCAGTTTTCCCTGGAAAACAGCATATTTTACTGGTGGTTCTGCAGGTTTTCTTGCTCAGGGTCGTGGGTCCTGCTGCTTTTTGACTGTGTCTCGCATGATTTGATAATTTTTCACTTTTTGTGTCAGTCTGGGCATTATTACTTGCAAAAATATCTGCTCCAGTATTGGGTCACCTCATCCATGCCCATTTAGTTGGCTGGAAATCACTGGGAAAAATGTGAAGCCCAAGACTAAGGCCACTGCCAGGTGGATTTTGAGTCAAGCTGAGATGACTTAACCTGATCATCTCGCACTCTTCCCTCTAAAATGGGGACTGAGGGAGGACTTTTCCTCTGCTGTTTTCCATGCAAATGTCTCTGCCTGGAAAGATGTGTTTTAATTGTGCTCTGAATAATTCTGAGACCTGCTCTCGCTCTTCCTGGCTCCCTGCCAAGCTGGTGCATAAACAGCCCCCTGCCCTACCCTTGGGAGCATCCTTCCCTGGGCATCGCTGCTGCCTCTTCCCAAAGCCATGCCTGGGGGTTGGATATGTGCTCAGGCCTGGGCTGGTGGGATTCAGCTGGCTCAGCACCCAAAATTCTCCAGGGATGGGGATTCTCCAGCCAAGGTGCTGAAATGAAACATTTTTGCTTGGCATTGTGCTTGTACCTTCACAAATTCTGCTCTCCCCCAGGGTGTCCCTCTGCCATGGGATGCTCCACATGGATTGGGAATTTGTGTGTGTTTAAAATGTTGTCAGGCTCTGGGAGCATCACTCTTGGAAGAGATTGCCAGTGCCTTACCCTCAAGTGCATGGATGTCCTAAATCCAAGCGTGTGCGTGCCTGTCTGTGAGATCAGGACCTTGGTTATTAGTAACAATTAACAATTAATTAATTATTCCCATCAGGTAGATATGCAAACCTCTGGCTTATTCCTGGACAACCTAGCATGGGAAATTAAAAAGCACAGTGTGAGCTTTGAAAGGGAATATTCTTCCCTTTCCTTGGGTGGTGTTTCATGTGTCAAGGTTTACTTTTGTAATTTTGTGGCAAACTCCCTCTTTTTTGCTCATCTTTCCTTTATTCACATTTTTGTTCACTAAATATTGGGGATTTTGGTGCCTGTTGGAGCGAGTGATTAATGGCATGGACGAGAGAGGGGAAAGGCAAGGAAGCTCTGGGAGGAAAAGCTGGGTAGATGGGCTGGTGCTGGTGGCAGGGGAGAGATCCCAGCCCCGGGCAGGGTGACACCAGGTCAGGGGATAACTCCACCCCAGTGTCCAAAACCAGTGCCTGGAGGAGATGCACAAATCCCACCACGTAGGGGGAAAAAGGACACCCGGCACAGGCAGGAATTCAAGCAATTAATCCTTTACTTAAAGAATAATAAGCAGCCACATTTTTACATACCAAAAGTGGGAACAAGGTAAAAGGGGTTAAAAACTAAAAAGCAAGGACAGCAGACACCAATTAACACAATGCTAATTGACAATTTCCCCAAGCCTCCATGAAACATGCCAGACCTATTTCCCCAATTACTAATTAAATCAAACCACACGCACAATACTAATTTTCCCAACTTTGGGAGCTCAGTAGACAAATAAAATGTGAACCTAACTTAAACATGTTGACAAAGTGCAGGGAGATTAAGGAACTTTAAGGGAAAAGGGATAAAGTTTTGCTCTGGACATAGGCTATATCTTTCTGGCCATTTTGGGGATGGAGGGATGTTAATCGAGGCAGGTATGTGGTGGGGTCCTGCTTGCTGGGTGTGATTAACACCCTAAGAGAAGGTCAGGACACAAGGCTGGTCTGGTTTGCTGCTTCATGAGAGGCTTCCTGACAAACAGCCTAAAAGGGGATGCTTGGGCATCCTGGGATGCCTTGCAGGTATTAAGAAGAGCAGTTGTTATTTGGAGAAACTTTTACGTGGGGCTGGGGGAGAGGTGGTAGCAGCAGCTCCTGCCAGGCTGCGCTGTGATGGGGTGGGGACAAGTGTGCTGCCTCATCCCTGGAAGTGTTCAAGGCAAGGCTGGGTGGGATTTGAGCAACCAGCTCCAGTGAAAAATATCCCTGCCCACGACAGTAGGGTTGGAATGAGATGACCTTCCAGGACCCTTCCTAAGCTAAACCATTCCATGATATCCGTGCTGCTCTCCCTGTGGAAAGGTTCTGAGAGATGCTGAAAGTGCGCTTGAGGCTGGGGTGTCCTTGCCCCGCCAGGCTGGGCAAGAGGAGCAGAAGGACGGCTCAAAGTCCTCCAGTTGGCTGTGCTTTATCAAACGGCCGCCCCCTCCCCCGGCATGGAATGAGGATGAAATAGCGATGGGATAGGTTAATGCCGATAATTAAAGAGAGTTTAAAACTAAGCAGGAGACTGAACTGCGTGTGTGGGTGGCTGGAATGGTTGTTTGATGTGAAAGTCAATGACTGAATTATTCAGAGAGAGTGATTTCCAAATGATAATTTTACATTTCCCATAACTGATTTTGATTTATTCCAGCAGCAACTGATAGTCCAGCAGGAGTTGGGAGAGGTTCTTGGCTCTGCCACAGCTTTTCCCTCTCCTTCGAGCACAGAAAGGTGCTCGGAGCTGGAATCCACCCCTGCTTGGCAACTGACATTTGTGCACCCATCACTGGTGGGGCTTGGATTTTTTCAAAGGAGATAGGCAGGGAAGACATCTGTTTTAAAGAAATTGGCCTCATCCTTGCAGAGACCTCTTGTGCAGAGCATCCCTCTCCTATGGTAAATAGGTATTTAATTTCTTAGGGGACACACAGCTGCTCCAGGGAGATGTGGGATAGCCTTATCCTGGTATGTGTGGGCCGATGGGATTTGTAGGATGCTGCTGGCACTGGTCCCTCGTGGGCCAGGTGAAAGCTGCAGGTTGTTTCAGAGGAGGCTTCTTCCTCTCTCCTTGTGGTCATTAATTCTGTCTGGGGCCAGGGAGATCTCCCCTAATGAAAGCTGCAGTGAGATTGGTTTGCTGGATGGCAAAGCCTCAGTTTTGGTGAATCAGCAATTTCTGATGAAAAATCTTTTGTCTGAAAATTCCCAAGAAGCTCCAGCTCTGACCTCGGAGCGGCTGCCTTCCTGGGAGCACATTACCGGGATTTATGGTGCTCTCCCATGGTTTATTGTTCTACCGCAAGCAGAGCTGCTGGATGAGTTTTGACTATCCTTCTGGGCAGGGAAGCAAATCAGCGGCGTGGGACTGTCCAAACTTGCGTGATTTAACACAAATCCTTGCTGTGGGGTGGGTGTGTGCCCACATCAAGTAGTTTCTGGCCACTTTGAGGCTGCTCAGGGTTGGGGTACATCTTACCTTCTCTGGGCCCAACTCCTCCTTTACCTGTTCCGGTGAGTGGTCCTGAAGAAATATTCCCAGGGCCACTAGCTTTTTAATTAGAAAAATAAGTGGTGACTGCATCGTGAGTTTGTGGTGTGTTTTCTGAAGGCTGCAGGCATGGAGAGGATGTTTACGCCATGGACCTGCCAAGGGTACCTTAGTGACAGTAAACAGCCACAGTAAGGCACAAAAAACCCTTGCAAAGCATGAGGAGAATAAAAAAAAATATCATTCCCATTTTATAGCTGTAGGCCCAGCACTGTAGTGTTTGCTCAAGGCTGCAACAAAACAAACCCTGAGCTTGGAATCGGAGTGAAATCTGCAGAATAACTTTAGCAGCAGGACACAAATTTCCTCTGCATTATAAGCATCCATATTCACCACCTTAAGGAGCACAGCAGAAGGAATGTGGTAGCAGAAGGGCTCCAAAAGGCTTGTCCAGGAAAGAGGGAAGAAGTATTATATAAGGCATAATTTATGAGCAGGGAGAGCATCACTGATGTGCATTGTCAGGCTGTAGGTGCGGTCTTCCCTATATGAAAACTTCCATCCATTTTAATGGAGATGGTGGTGAAGAGTTTTGGAAAAAGGGAAAATACAGCCCATCCTTCCCGTGTCCACTGTCTGCTTTAACTCAAGATTGCCCCACTCTTTGTGAACTGTGTATTTATCACCCAAAGCTGGGGTGGTCTCCTCAAGGCAGAGCAGAATTTTGGGGACAGGGACAGGACCACGAACTCAATGCTGTGACTGCCTGGAGTGTGGCCCATCAGAAGGCCAAGCTCCCTCCCCATAATCATAGGGAAAAGTAATCAAATTACTGCCTTTCATGTCCCATTAGTGAAAATGGATACTAGTATGATGCATATTAATATAACATGATGGGAAATTGCTAATACAATTAGACCATCACATTTTATTAGCACCGGAGT
Organism: Oxylabes madagascariensis; assembly: GCA_013400675.1. Classification (NCBI taxonomy): domain Eukaryota; kingdom Metazoa; phylum Chordata; class Aves; order Passeriformes; family Timaliidae; genus Oxylabes; species Oxylabes madagascariensis. Next base: position 110,759 of record VYZR01054469.1, on the reverse strand, counting down.
GACAACTCCCACTGAAGAACAGCCACGTCTGGGAGCGAGCATGAGCCTGGTGTGCAGCCACAGGGACAGAACTTAACTTTCCAAAAAGCCCCCTTTGTTTTCTCTCCCCAGTCAGTGCTTGGGCATCTGGGTATAGGTTACAGCACTCCTTTGTAAATATTGCCTGGATTCTTTGGGAAATGAGTCCTCCTCTCAAAAGTTATCTACCTCTCATAGATATTTTCTTTTTCTTTTCATATATATACACAGACGTAGACGATATGAGCAAATCAGAATATGTTACTCCCCTCTACAAAGATGTATAACTTTTTCTTAATAGAGTCTACCTTTTTCTATTTCTGTCTTCTTCATTCTTTATCTAGTTATAAAATGATCCTGTACAAGTTTTGTGGGTTAGAAATGTAAATATCACATCACCCTGCCAGGGCAGTGGGGTTGGAATTAGATGGTCTTCAGGTCCCTTCCAACCCAAACTGTTCTGTGATTCTGTCCCAATGCTCATCTCCAAGCCAAGGGCTACCCTCTTAAGTGGAAAAAGGCTTTTGTCTTAACTGGCAGCCTGTTGGGATGAGCAGTCCTGTGACATCCAGCAAATGTAAGCTCTTATCAGGATGAGATTCTTTTCCCATTGCCCCAGTAATCCCAAAACCTGAACTCCTGAACAGAAGTGGCTTTGCTGAACAGTTTATTTTCCTGGCTAGAGGCTCTGCCTTGGAAATACTATCTATCATAATGAAATTATCTCTAATCATGGTATTATCTATCATATCAAGAAGCATCCATGGATTTCCTATAGCAGGCAGGTGCAGGTTTTAAATACGATGCCCAGATTAATGATTGTGTCTCTGTCAACTTGGAGAACCAGGATAGGACTTGGCACTCTGAAAAATTGTTATTGTGTTAGTACAGCATGAACAGGACGGCACCAAATAGGTGAGCAAACAGCAGAGCATGAGAATCACCTTTTCTGGAGGTTTAAGGCATTGGGAAGTATTTAAAGGAAAGATGTTTGCAGTTTGTCAGATTCAAATACAGCCCAAAAATCTATAGTGTGTTGTGTTTCTGCCTCTTCATAGTAGTTTTTATGACAAAAATAGTGTGATTTGTATTTATAGCTGGTTGTCACCCAGGAAAGAGAGTGTCTTTCTGCACACTCCTGTGTGTGTTTTAAACACTTTCAGCTGAGGCACTTCATAAATGCGATTTCTAACATGGTGAAATGGGTGAAGACTGATCATTTCCTATTTGGTGAGGGACACTGAGGCCAAAGGGAAAGTTGGGCGGTGGAGGAGGGCAATGATTGCCTCAAGCTGGGAAAGCAGTGGTGGGAACCTCAAGCCTAATTAAAAATGCATTATTTTTCTGGTGTAATACTCCAACTATTCCAGAAGAACTGTGCTTGTGGTTCTGCCCATTAAAATCAAATATTTATATTTTATATTTACTTCAATGACTGTCAGTGAAAAGAAAGTGCTTTCTAAGTAGTTTAACGTGTGAACAGGTTGTGGGCCAAGCTGGGAAAATGAGTGTGCTGATGTTAAGTGACACAGACCACATGAATATTTACAGGTGCTTTTTGAAGTGTAAGGTGGTTTTCCCCAACCTTTGGCGTGTGTGGAGGGTGTTGGTGAGGGGGAAGAAGTTGCACATTGGAGGAGCATTCCTTATTTTCTTGCTTTTTTATTATGTGCCAGCTTTTGTGCAGAAAATTTCCTCACTCTGTGGAGTGCCTTAGGATGATTTGGATGCTGTGGGCTGCTTTGGGTGTCACTTCCTGAGCAAAAGACAGGGACGTGATTCAAGAACCATCAGGTATCTTTGGTTGTTCCCATTATTATGGAAATACTAATCTAACTCTAGGTGCAGAGGGGCCAATCCTGCCTGCATTTGACTGTGTTGGGCTTGTGCTGGACACAGCACCTTCCTCACCTCTTGTGTTCGGAGACAGTTTTTAAGTTCTTGTTTTTCCCCAGGAAGTTTATCAAAAAGAGAAAAAGTCATCACCCTCCTACTGATGTGGGTAATAACAATGCTTTACATTTCTCATCTTTGAAGTGCTTCACAAGTATTAAATAATTAATCTGCACAAGAATGGAAGAGAGAAAACCTTCCTTCGACTGATACACTGGGGAGCAGAGGCAGAGAAACCCATAAGCTTTCTCCAGGCCAGAGAGGGAGGGAGCGATGGGGACATGGGTCCATTCCACGTGGTGCCCATCTGGGGCCAGTTGCCCACTGGCCACTCTGCCTGGATGGTGGGATCATGGCACTTCCATATGCTCTCACCTTGCCCCTCTGAGCAGGGAAGCAGATCCATGGCTTTTCCTCCAGCATCACCCGGAAAGCCTTTCCAAGGAGAGACAGCAATTTATGGACCTTTTTTTCTAAGGGGAGGATGCTGGGAATAACGTAGCTTGTGGTATGGATGAGGCTGGATCATGATTTGACTTTGCTGTGGGAGGTTTGAGTGGGTTGGATCTCCTGTGGGGTAACAACGTGAGGACTGAAGGACGCCGCTGCTGGATCTGGGATCACAGCCTGGGAGCAAGCACGATACGGGCTTCGCTTTCCAGAGCACTGGAGACAAACCATATACAAACTGTTCATAGCAGCTCTCCAGAGATTACAGACTTTCTTCAAGCACCAAGGGAAGACCTTTAACGTAGATAGATTCTCCATTTCACAAATCCCAACCTCATGTGACTTTCCTTAAGCCCTTGAGTGTGATGGGGAGATGGAGCTGGGAGGGCTTTCCATAGAAGTCCCATAAAGGTGAGATGTGTTTTGCAGGAGACCTGGGGAGAGGCAGGACATCCCAGCTCCCTGTCAGTCCCTGCCTGCCCTTGGCCGTGTTGGGCAGGTAAAAACAGGGACTGGAATCTGGGTTTCTCACAGCCCAGGGGAGCGTCCTCAATGCCTCGCTTTCGGCTATTCTGGGATGACTTTTTACCTTGTTTCTTTGGGTCAGAAGCTTCATCCTAGAGATGAGAAACTTCTCCCTGTGAAAGTCATGTTGAAATTGACGTATTTAGCAAAGTGAATTTTGGCTGGTTTTTTGGCACCTTTTTTTTAATTAAAAAAAAAAAATAGCAATCAGATTTACCCAATATACTCTGATTTTGCCCTTTTTCTTAGCCCAAGTGTGCTGTTGTGTATAGCAAGCACTGATCTGGCAGCGAGGGCCCATCTTGTCACTCTGTTTGGCTTTTCCTTTTCTTCCCTTGTGGGCCTGGTGCTGGGCAACTAAAAATCACTTTGCCTTTCCCAGTCTTTATCTAACCTCCCCAAAGTGGGCCAAGCAAGCCTGGTATTTCCACACAATTCAAGCAGTGTTGTTTTTTTTCGCCGCAGAGGGCAAATCCCAGAATAGAGCATAAATAAATAGATGATTTTGGAGGACTGTAGATCATTGAGCAGAATGCAGAAAAGGCTCCTTGTTTTGAAAGAGCAGCGTGAGGCTCGGCAACAATGAGTCTTGAAGCCCGATGAAAATCTTGGATGCTTTGAGGCTCTGTGTGTTGGGTGAACTTTATTTATATTTGGCACAGACGAGCTCATGTGTGATGCCAGTGGCTGCCAGGGGACGTGGATGGAGCTGAATAAAGCTTCTCCCAGCCTGATACAGGGAAATGTTGAATCAGGCTGGAGGTGGTCATTTCTAAGCTTTGGTTGGGTTTTGAAGTCAGCACAGTTTTCATAAGGAAAATCCCTTTTTTTCCTTTATTTTTCTTTTTTTTTTCTTTTAAGAAGCAGACCCCCCACCATAAAAAAATGCAGACAGCACCAGTGTTGTTATTTCCGTAACCCCCCTGCCTGTGGCAAGGAGTTTGGAATTAGATGATTTTAAGGTCCCTTCCAATCCAAACCAGTCTATGATTCTATGGAAAACTGCAATAGCAATTCTCCATATATTTAATCTCTTTCTTTCCCAAAACTTACTCTGGTGTGCCTCTCTTTCGGGACATTTACTGCTACCAGCAGACCCCACCTTCTTAAATGAACTGTAAAACACTTCTTTGCTGGAAAGAGGGAAATTTGTCAACCCTGGAAAAGAGCAGCAGGAAGAAAATAACCTTAAAACTCCACTTCAAAACTTAGACAGTTGAGCATGTAGAGATATATATATATATATATAATTTTTTTCTAGATCAGAAATGCATATTTCCAGGGTAAACATGTTGGTGATGCCCAAGGAGTGTGCAAATAGAGAATAAAGTCAAGGCAGCTCCTGATTGCCACATAAGCTGGGAAATTTCACCTTTGCAAAGCCCCATCTTGGAAAAGACTTTGCTGATTTCATATGGTGGAGCTCTCTCTTTCCCCGTCCGAATTCCCTACTTTGAATACAATAAAGTTGCTTTGAACTCTTTCAATTACTTAACAACTTTCAAGAGGAGAAATATTTGGGGGGTTTAATTTCATTTTCGGCTCTTCTCCCCCCTCACCTCTCTCCATTTTTTTTTTTTTTTTTAATTTTTTTTTGCCTCCATTCTGTTTGCTAAACAGTAATTGCAGATCTTTCCTGCCACCTTTAATACTCCCAGCTAATTATCCTGAAATAAATCTCTTTCAAGTCTGCATGCCAGCAGTTGTGGGATATGAGCGGCTCTTTCAGCTCCCGCCTGCCTGTCACTCAAGCAGGCCTCAGCTGCAGCTCCGAATGATGAGTATTAGTCTCCCGCTGGGATGATTCTCCCAATCTCCCCACTTCCAACAGCATCTCCCAGGGCTGCACCACGCTCCTACCTGTTAGCCTAATCTGGGATTTTCTTCTGCTAACGCTGTTATTTTGAAAGGAGGAAGAGGATTCCTGGGAGAAAGGCACTCGGTTAACCTTTTCCTAATTGCCATTCAAAGCTGAAAGCAAGGGGAGGGGGGAAATACAAATAAAATCAGATGATGGGTGTCGCTGCACGGGAGGATGGCTCGGGGAGGGTGGGCATGCAGGTGAGGTCCCTCCTGCCTTTTTTGGGGTTAGTTCTTTGGCCAAAGTAGTGGTTTTGGGGCTGGGCTCCCAGTTTTGGGAGCCCGACCTCTCCGGGGGCTCGGCGGCGTTATTTGCAGCTTGCGTCCCGCTCGCTCAGGAACGAGGTTGTGGGGTTGTAGGCAGAGCTAAATGCTCCATCATTAATTTATTATGTGCTAGCAGTAATAGCCAGGGCTATTTTTAAATGCCACTTAAGCTCACGCTCACACACGGGTGTGTAATTTGACTACAGGACATGCATAAAATGACACATTGTAATGCACTTAAAGATACGGCTTTAAATGAAAGAACTATTAAACTATTAGTATTTAAAATGCTCAGGTTTTTGGTTTGGTTTGTTTTTTTTTTTTTTTTTTCCCTGCCCTTTTGGGGCCTTTTAAAACTTTTAAAATTGGATTTTTCCCA
>VYZR01054469.1:101674-105240 GCA_013400675.1 Oxylabes madagascariensis | reverse complement strand
TTTTTTTTTTTTTTTTTTCCCTGCTCTATGTGGGCCTTTTAATAGCTTAACAATTGGATTATTCCAGAAGCAGTCTTGCTGGGGATGCCATGTGGATGCATCTGGGTGATGTGATGGGATTCATGGCGCCCGTTGCCTCTTGGGAGTTGCTGGTGGGAAGTGAGGGATGCTTGGAAGCACCACAGGCATCCCCTAGCTCTGTGCTCACATCTCCACCTCATTCCTGAAGCCAGAGGTTTTGGTTAGCCGTTAAAGGCACTCCCAAGTTGCTCATGGCCTCGAATCAGTCTTCCCAAAGAGTTGTTTTTCACTGAGGGCTCCCTCTTTAAACCAGTGATGGGCTGCGTTGAATTAATTCCATTGACTGCCAAAGGAATTCCTCACTGCTGAATTATATTTCCTATGTCTGTAAATCATTTCACCGCTGCTTTCCCTGATAGTTATGCAAGTGACCTTTTGATTTCACCATGTTTGGTGTTTTTTTTAGTCATGACATTGATAACCACTCTGTGGCTGTGCACCATGGTGAGATTGGGATGCTCGAGAATATAGAATATTTTGTAAATGTGCACGTATAAAAAAATGGAAACAGCATAAAGTTGAATGTTCCAGACTTGGACCTTGGAAACATAATATTTACACTGAGTAAGTTGTGTTAGTTTTAAGAGTCTATTTCTGGGTATTTTCACTTCCAGGGGAAGAATTGCTTGAAACCTTCCCCTTCTTCCGACTGAGCATGTTTTTCTTTTGTTTAATCACTGGGCCCAGCTCTGCAGAGCCCAAGCAGACACTGGATTTAGTGGGAGCTGTGGATGCTCAGGTTTCGGAGCTAGGGATGGTGTAATCTGACTTGTGTAGTAGCAGGGCTGTGGATTCCCCTTGGAAAGGGGACTTTGTGCTGGGCTTTGCAGGTGCTGTAGTGCCATAAAGACATTTCTGACCCTATGAAGCCCCTGGCTTTCCAGGAATCCCTGCCTGCATGTCTTGCCTTCCCTCCATGATCCCATCCCGATGGGTCTGAGCATGAAATGCTGTGACTGAAACTGCTCTTCCAGGCTGGGACACCATGTTGGCGTCCCAGCACTTGATTTGTAAGTCTAATTAGGAGTTAGAAGTGTCAATGGCAGCACTTGCAGGCACAATTATAGCACCTGCAAAAAAAAAAAAAAAAAAAAGGAGCCTGTTTTTCCCATTTGGCTCATCCTCTGGGCGCAAGTCTTCTATAAATATCACAGCCTGATGAGGAGAGCTGTCTAGAAAAACCTGCAAACCAGAGGAGATCCTCGCTCTGGCCCTTTTAACAAACCCGAAGCATCGTGGTTGGCTTGTGCAAGGTTTTGCCTAAGTCATAAATTGAGGTTTCCTGCAAAACATCTGCTCAGTTCAGCTCTTATCTCACTCTGCAAGCGGCAAAAAAAATCCTCTGTGGTTCTCCTTTGGTGTGGTACAAATATAGGCACCTATTTGTAAGGAAATATCAAAATAGAAGTATTGAAAGAATCCTCACGTTTGCTTCCCCATGCTGCATTAAATGTGTTTTGGGGCTGTTGGTAGTGCTCTTCTCAGTCCTGGTCAGGTAGTGCAGAACAAACATCTCATTCCCAAATGGAATTTGTAGTGCTCCTGCCAGGACCAAGGACTGCAATTTTGGAAAGCAAAGCCCATGGTAAGAAGTGCAGAAACGCTGTGCCTTTACCTTCTGCCTTTTACACCTTCTGTGGCTTAATCCCCAAAGCAGACTTAATTCTTGGAGCTGCTGAGCCTTTGTAATCCATGGCTGGGGTCACAGAATTTGGCACAAGCTGTCCAGTCCTCAGCAGAGGGGGATATATGATAGTGTGTGCAATTTGTGTGCTCCAGTGTATTCCCTGACACCTCAGGATGTGGTTCAATCTGGTTCAACATCTTTGCCTGTATGGGGGTTGCACCTCAGCTGATATCTAAATGTTGGCATTGCTTTTATCCTTCAAAGTCTGCTCCTTCTGCTGGTTGTTGTGTTGGGTTTTTTTTGTTTTTTATTTCTCCCTGGATCTTCCAATTTTGCATCCTCACATCTTTGTTTCTAAATTACATCCTATTAATTATCCCAGTTTCCACCTTTCAAATTCCAAAACCAGCATGAGGAAAAAAGTACAAACTGAGAATAAAATTCCAGACTCCTTCTACTGTGTTTGCCCACAGCCTTCCTGAAAGACACCAATAAATAATGCTCCTCATCCCCTTAAAAATTAAATTAAACCCAAGTTTCTCAGGGGAGGAGGATAGGTTAATTACAAAGAGCTACCAGTGCCATAGCTAAAAAGGCTCCTTCATTTTAATTTTTAATATTTAGGATGAAACCTAATATATGTTTTTTTGGGGATTTTTTTGCCAAACTAGTCAGTTTAGAAGTGGAGAAGCTGCCAAATACAGAAACATCATTCTGCCCCAAAACTTCCATCAGTTAACTCCTTGCAGTATTTTCTGGGGAGACATTGAAGGGGAAGGCTGTGCCACCCCAGCCAAAACCTGGATGTCGGGCATGGGTAAGGTTTAGGGGGAATCATTTTCTGTTTGAACACTGAGTGCAAAACACATTCATGTGTCTGGGCATGAAAGTTAGTAGAAAAACTTGGATTTTGAAGGGGAACTGTATATTGGACTGGAAAACATCACATTTCTGTTTGAAAACTGGTAGCTCCTGATGCCCATGGGTGGTATGTTGAGTATTTGGGAGTCAAACTACCCCAAACTGGGGATTAAATCTTTAACTTCTTAGGAGCTGAAGAGGGGATGAAAAGGACTTCACCTACGGGATCCCAGTGTGTTGCCTCTGGATTGGTTTGGTTTGTTCTGTGTACAAGATAAACCACTGTTAAAATATTTCTTGATGCTTTATATAGTGCAAGGTCCAGACCATTTACAAACTCACTCTCCTCTGAGCAGTGACATCTTCTTTATGCTGGAGACATAACTGTAATGAAGCAGTGAAAGGGAGAAAGGCAGAGCATGATTTCAAAAGGAAAAAAAAAATAAAGGAAAAGCAATTTGAAATAAAGCTCCTAACAGTGTGGAGAGACACTAGTGTCATCTCCCTTCTCCAGCTGAGGAGCTGGGTGCCCAATATGGGCTGCCCTCTGGTCTAGCAGCTTGGGGACCATTTTCCAGGAGGGCGGGAGAAGCTGGGTGTCTGTTTCATCGTGGATTGTCTTATTCCAGCTTTTGGATTCAGGGGAAAGACATAAACTGAGCAATAAATCAAAAATGGTAGGACGGGCTGAGGCCTGTGAAATGTGGTGTCCACATGGTGAAGGGATAAAGCTTATCTCTGCTGCTTTAGAAGTAGTTCTTGTCTCCAAATGTTTAACTACCAGGGTTATCTTTTTTTAAAGGCTTTTTGTGCAATGGAAACTTGTGGTTTGGACTTGGGTTGAATAGGCAGTGTCTTGAAAAGCTGCTCTTGGCATGTCAGCCCTTTCATTTCGTTTCATTCCCAGCGTTGTCCTTGGATGTGCACTGGCTTTGGTGGAATTTGGGCATGAATGCCTGATGTCAGGCTTCCCAGGAGATTTAAAAGACGTTGAGGT
>VYZR01054469.1:61674-96674 GCA_013400675.1 Oxylabes madagascariensis | reverse complement strand
TTTGTTTGTAAAGAACTTGTCAGCCTTATAAAATAGGACTAAACAAGGGTGTTCAGTGGTGCTTGCAGTGAGATGCTGAGAATGGGGTCCAGCTCTGGTGGTCCTGGGAGCCGGCAGGAGCCGTGGCAGTGGCAAAGCCATGGGAAGATCAGACCCTGCTCTCTGTGCAGCTCTTCAAGGGCTGTGTGTTTTCCAGGGTTGGTGCCAAGTGCTGCGTGGTTGGGGTTGTTTTATTCTTTTCTTCCTTCCTTTTTTTTTTTTTTTTTGGTGTTTCTGTGTGCCTTCCTGCTGAGAGGTGGCTCTTTTGACATGTTGTTATAGTGATGGAAGGAGCATGGATACACATTCCTCCGCTCCGAGCGCGAGACATATGGGAGCCAGATTGTACCTGTCACAAGTTGCCAACCTGAATTTCTGGGGTGTAAGGGGACACGTTCCCGAGGGAATTTTTGCTTGACGTTCTTGATTGCTTTGGCTAATATTTGCTTTGTGACCTTCCCATTAGCGCATCCGGCGTGTGGCGGTCGGTGCTGCTCCGGGAGCGGGAATGTCCGGCTCGCACCGGCGCTGTCGCAGCTTCACCCGTGGATGTGCATAGGCAGCACCATGCACTGGACACGTTGCATGGGAAAATTTGACCTTCCAACTCAGTCCTGGATATTTAGTGTCACTTTAGACGTGTTTTCCACCTAAAGTGGGTGTTGGGACCACTCAGACCTGGAGCATCTGGAGCCAGGGCACAGAGCAGAGTTTGGGGGTTTTGGATTCCCTTGGTTATTCCAGCTTGGTCACAGGACCACGCTGCTTTTCTGGAGCTATGTAAAAGCATTGGGATGTGCAGGACATCCCATTCCAGCCTAGCTTCCTTGGAGGAACGTGGCAAACCTTTGCTGCTGACTCCTTTCTCCGGGGGTGCCATTGTGCGAGCACGTGCCTGTTGTGCAGGCTGTTAAATCTGACTGCTCCTGAAAACAGTTTCCTTTGAAAATTGATTTCAATTTTATTGGAATAATCAGTATTATTTTAGAAAATCAATATATCATCAGCCTGAAGCAATTTGTAAGCATTTTCAGTTTACTGAATAAAAAAAAAGAAAAAAAAAAAAAGAAAAAAATCTTTGGGTTTTGCTCCTGATTGATAGAAGCATTTTTAACTGTCAAAATTGCAAAATCTAAAAACAGAAGCCAGAGGTCTGAACCACGGAAAGGGAAAGGCAGGTGCTGTGCTGAAGGGTAGGCATTTCCCCATTTCCCATGTCTGGATTTTACTTTGTCTGGAGGATAGAGGGAGAAAATTCATGTTGCTGTCTGAACTTAGTTGCTCATGTAACTCTAGAGCCAGGATGATCTTTCTGAGCTAACCCTGAGTGTGCTGATTGGAGTTCCCGGGCCAAGTTTTGGGGGAATACCTCAGCCTGGCAGAAAGGCCACTCAAAGCAGGGAAGCTGCTGGACCCAGATTCCCTCAGGCTGGTGTTACACATCCCTTCCAGTGCCAACCAGCACGGGAGAGATGCCAGCAGTGGCAAGGAGACCTGCACTGCTCTGGGCTGGACACTGTGCTCTCCACCAAGCCTCTGGGATTGTGGTGCTGCTGAATCAGGGAAAAAAATTACAGCTTTCCGAACTGCACATCATTCCTCCTGTGGCCCTGCCATTCTGGGATGCAGGAGGGACACTCAGAACCTTAATCATCTGTATGTGCAGCAGAACAGGAGCTGTGAAAGGCGATGCTGCAGTCTGGGAACCAGTAAACTGAAGAAATATCCCTAGGAATTGTTTGTTATGGAAAAATTTTGCTCTTGCACCAATACTGCCAGCTCCCCCCATGCTTTCTGTGTGTGGGTGGTGTTTGCTGTTCATCAACGCTTGACTTATCACAGAGTGCTCCTGAGAAGACCCTTGGCATAGGACTTGGTGAGACCAGCTTGGGTCCAGGCTTCTCAAAACATTTAAAAAAATAAACAAAACGGGGATGGTAGGATGGCAGAAACCTGCCCTGGGTGGAAAAGCTCCACTTGGATGTTTTGGTTTGGGAAGAGGCAGCAGAGGAAGGGAGTGGGTGAATGTGAAGGAAGCGTTACCAAACCAGCCCCCACACACATATTTCATCCTGTCTTTATCAAAGTTTTATGAGCATCTGGTCTTGGCCCCAAAATCTATTCAATTGAGGGATTTTTTTTTAATCTATCTGAGTTTGACTACAAGCAGAATCTGCTATAATTCTCTTTCTTCTTTCCTTTCCCCCTATTGATTTTACCTGGACTGGCTTTGCACAGGCAGAGCGGCGCAGACCTGGCCTCCAGCCCCGCTCCACATGCGGCGCATAAACCACGTGTGACACGGAGTGGCTGCTCATGGATTTTATTTCCCAAGGGAGAATTTATCCAGGAGTGTCTCTGTTACTTAAAAACACTTTCTCATCCTTTTAAAGCCAGAGCAGACGTTGGTGCAGGGTTTGGCAGCGCTGGACAGACCAGGGAGGAAAAGGGCAGGGAAAGGTGGGAATGGGCAAAAACCAGTTTTGTGTTATTTATCCAGAAAGCAAAAGTTGCATGAAGACCTGGATGAACTTCTGGACACAAGCTTCCATCAGTTGTTGAAGAAGATGTTTTTATTTGTTGACAGTTAATTATTTTCTTAGATGCCTGAAGAAGTGATAGATTTATTTGATGACTTCAGTGCAGTGATAATTTTTGTCCATCTAGAAAAATCCTCATTCCTGGGCCACAATCTATGGCTGAGTTCAATTTGATTTGTGGTTGATTTAAAATAGTGTCTCAAGGTGTGTTTTTAAGAAGCAAAGGAAAAAGGAAAGGAGGGGAAAAAAAGGGTCTAAACAGGTCAGCTCCCATGTTATATTCAACCTTTAATTTCAAGATGCATTTGCAAAGTTCTGCCAGGACTGCAAACCCTGGAGATTTTGAAGCTCTTGGGGAGTTTTTAGGAAGGCTTTTTGGTGGAGGTCTGAGGTAGCCTGACATGCTGAGACATTACAGGCAGATAGGGCTCCCAGTGAGCTGGTTTGACAGGTGGGTTTGCTCAGTTTAAGGGACTTTATCCTTAAGTCTTGGAAGCTTAACGTGGAATGAGCATTTAATATCACATTTATACAGCTTTAAAACCATTTGTGCTTTTAGCAATTTTTTTGCCTTTTAATGTGCTCAACAACATGTTCCCTTCTGTGCCCGTAGAGGGAGGGGGCCTGGCTGGAGAGGTCTTGGATGTGCTCCCACATTTGTGCCACAGTCCCTTCCAGCAGCTCCGGGACCACAGGCAGCTCCAGTGGGAGAGCTATTCTGTCAACTGCTGGTGTTTTTCCAGAAATATCTCCCTGGGCATCCTGGCCCCATGCTGTGGATGGCTCCCAGCCAAGGGCATTGAGAGCCACTGGGAACTCCCACCTGATTTCCAATCGAGTGCTAAATCCTGGGCCTCTCTTAAAATCCTGCTGCAACACCCAGAACTTCAGGCTATTTTAGAAATCCTGAAAGCACAGCTAAATTTCCCAAGAAAGGGTCTTGAGTGCAATGACACCGGAGGGAGTGATCTGACTTGTTTGGCTGTAATTTTATATATGTTATTTAGCATATTTAACATATTCATTTACACATCACACTAAACCCCAGCTTCTGCTGCTTCTGAATTGCAGTTGTGCTGAGGAGTTCCTGTGTTCCAGTGCTTCACCTTGCCCCAAGTATTAAATGTCAGTCTCTCTCCTCCAGAAAAAGACTACGGACCCCTGGAACTTCACCACTAAAATGCGTGGGATGTGCAAGGGAGGGAAGAAAAAAAGAGTTTCCAGCTAAAAATATCTGATGTTAAACATTCAGGTTGGCCAAACAGCAGATAAATAAATAGTTTAAATATTTTCCAGGTCTAATTGTTCCTGTATTTAGTCTGGGCTCTACTTTACTGAACAAAAGTGAAAACAAGTAAAGTAGAGGATAAGCATAAATAGCTGGATTCTGCCAGAAGTATTTAGAGTTTCTGCACTGCAGGAATCCTGCATAGGTTTGCTTTTTGCTGGCTCCAGCCCTTTTGTTTGAACATTTATATATTTCTTGTGCCTAGTTAAGTAGAGCCAAACTGCTCCATGATTCCCAGAGTGCAAACAGCCCAGAAAGTGAGTAAAAGTGGGAAGGAGATGCAGGCATTCCAAATCTGTCCCCCAGCCTAACCAGAATCTGTGGGGTTGATCTGCTCACCTCCAGGAGCATCAGAAAAAATAAAGGGCTGATAAAATGGGCATTTAGAAAGTAAAAAAACAAAAACAAAAACAAAAAAAAACCAACCAAAAAAACCACACACACACACACAAAAACAACAACAACAACAAAACAAAAAAACCCCAAAACCAAACCAAACCAAACAAACAAACAAACAAACAAAAAAACCCCCAAAAAACCCCAACAAAACAAAAAAAAACCTAGGGGAAAAAAAAAAAGTAGAAGGACTAAAGACTTAAATTGAACAAGAATGGGGATGGCCAGCTTTAAATTTTACAGGTTCAGCACTTTTTGTTCCAGAAGAAATGATGCAAATTTGAATTTAATAATAAGCAAACAAACAAACAAACAAAACCAACTTAAAAAAAGAAGGAATTCATGCTGTCATTTTTATATTCACTCTGATTGACCCCAAGTGCTGCTCAGAGAATGGTGCTGTATGGTGACATCCGTAGTCTGGGGTCTGGAATAGAGCTCAGAGCAAGACAAGCCCTGCCATGGGAAAGGCACTGGAAACGTGGAACTTTTCGGGGTCCTTCTGACCATATGAATATTTCTGATTAACTTTGAACAGGCACAGAAGAAAATAACTGTTTCCTGGTAGTAAGGTGCATATTCCCAGAAAAAAATCAATACTTTCTCCTGGATAATTTTTGTTTTACGGAAATATCTTTTTGTACTGGAAAAATTGGTTTGATTTCAAATTCCCAAGCAAGTCCCATGATAGTCTGTGACATTTTTTTTTAAGTGGACCCATGGAAATCTCTTTCAGAAAAGTGATAAGGGATATGCTCTTCCTTTCCCTATGAGGAAGAGTAATGTTATCCTAAAAGTCTGGGAAGTACTGGCAAGACAAGCTCAGTTTTCCTGTGAAAAGAATTTCATTCCCCATTTTATAGCTTGATCGCAACTCAGTGAGTAGAAAGATGAACACAAGGCTTTGATTCAGACTCTCAAAACTGATTATCCTGGATAATTTTGTGTCTCTTAAGCTCTGTAGAAATCTCTCGTGATGTCCTGTGGGAGGACAAGGGGTTGTCTTTAGGTTTCACTTGACCTGCAAGGACCACAGGACTGGAGTTTTCTGCCCGAAGGACTTTGAGGATGTGGCTGCCAGAGCTGGAAAGAGCCTGCTGGGTTGTGGGGTGTCTTTAGGACCCCATAGAATCTTTTAGACCCCTTTTAGCTCTGTGGTCCAAAGTGAAGCCACGGACAGAACCCCATGGCCCTTTGGGAGCCAGAAGGGCTGGTGATGCCTGTTGCATGTTGCAGCAGAGACCCAAGATGATTTTTGAATGTTGATCTCAGTAAAAGTAACCATTCCCAGAGCAATCACCACCAAATTTAAAAAATAGCATCAGGAAGAATTATTACTTGAGGGTTTTTAGCAATTACTCAAGTCAACATCATTTGCTGAAGTGGGTAATTCTTTATTGGATTGTGGTTTGACTTGAATCTGTTCTTTTTCCATTCCTGTTGTGCAACCTTCCCATAATTCCTAATTTGCTTTTCTAGACACTTTTCTTAGAACAAGTAGCAACTCAAGTAAGTTTTTGCTGCTTTTGATGTCCGTTGCTAGCAAAAAAGTCAGAAGAGGAAGGGAAGGAAGGCTGAATTGTCTTGTACACCCCCAAAATCAGCTACATTTAATTACCGGGCAGTGGATTCCAGTTGCTCAAACCCATCTGCTGGTGTCACTTTTGGTGTGACTGGGTGTGTTGGGTTAAATTTTATGTTGGTAACCATGAAGAACATGGGCATGGAGGACACCTTGGTAATCCCACAGAGCCACTGTGCCAAATGGCTGCACTGAGCCGCCTGAACAGCATCAAATGGACTGGCCTGGCTACCAGAATGAAAATTGGGAATTCCTGCCAGCTCTGCTCAGGTTTAATTTCTCTCTGTTGCTCTGTGGCACCATCCACCCTCAAGGAGGTAGAGATGAGATAGAGTATAATCTCACAAAGCGCAGTTATCCTTAAAAAGGTGCTTAAGGGAGTGTACAGACCCAGGAGCCAAAGGTGAAACCAACTCTTAACTGTGATTGCTGTGAGCTTACCAAGTTCCAGGCACCTTTAGGCTAAATGTGAATATCAAACACCAAATTATCTCAACCTACAAAAAAAAACTTCAGCCTTCTATGTGGTCTAAAAATATCCTTTGTTATCCGTGAGACAGTCCTGGTTGAGGTCAGTACAGTAAAATATGCTGCAACCCTCAAATCTAAGTTCGTGTTCTCATGTTCAATACAAAAATCAAAGGGACAGGAGGAGGATTGTTTCCCATGGCTGAAGAGCAAAGTACATGCATTAGCTTAATAATATTAGTTGTGAGATGCAGAGATAAGAGAGGTGGGTGGGGAGCAGCAGTTCCCATCTGAGCCCTAATGGGGACTGTGGGAAAACTTCAGTGAGCAAACCCCAAACCGGGTGAAAGTTGTTGCAGCTGAAACCCATTACACACCCCAACTCAGCCCAAGTTCGCGGAGGTTTTGCAAACCTTTTCATGAACCTGGGCTGAGTTTTAAACTGATCTGGCCTGAGTTAGAGAATCAGGTGGAAGTGCTCGTGTTTGGGTTGAGTTAGTCTCCGTTTTTGAACTCGAAAGCCAATGTGAAATTTAGAATGTGGGAAACAAACACAGACCCAGAGAACTGAAGAAGACATTTATAGAGCTATGGAAAACCAGGAGACTGCCTGATTTTCTCTGGACCATTTTGTTAAATTTGATGTCATTAGTACATTTAGAAGGGCTCAGCCAATTCTTGTTTATGCCTTTTCTCAGAAATTCTCATTTGTGCACTGTTTCTACCACATTGTTGGAGGGCAGATCTGCATTAAACACTCGGAGTGTCAGTGAAATGAAACCAAGATGACATAAACTTTCCAGGTTCTATTATAACTTCTTCAATGCAGGAAGAGTGTTTCTGCTGATTCAAACCTAGAAAAAGCAGTATAGAATTGTAGCATGGTTTGGGTTAGAAGGGACCTTAAAATCATCTGTTTTCACCTTCCACCATTCATGGCAACATTATCTCTTTTAAGAACAGTGGAGCTTTGTAGGACAACCTCTGTCCTACCTCTGGGCATGATGAACATGTGTCCCCCAATGTTTCTTTCTCTCCTTTGGTGGCATCTTTGCCAAGGCGCACATTTTTTGCGCAGTCCTTTTCCACGCAGATGCTGCTGCACAAAGGAAAATCCAGCAAGCAACACCCATAACTCCTGGATCTCGCCCTGCTTTTATTATCTGGGCACAGGTTACTACACGCCTTAGACCTGCTGAGGTTGGCTGCTGAGGAGGTGGGTGGTCTTTCACTCCATCTTCAAGGTGAAAAGGCAGCTTGTAACTGGTCATCTGGTGCAGCAAAAAAGCTTGGATCTGCCTGGTTTGGGTTTTTTTCCAAGAAAATAATACAGAAAACAAATGTAGAGAGTCAGAGTTATGTTCAAATGTTCAGCCAGACTCTCAGCTGGTTTTGTTTAAGGGAATTTCTGCTGCTCAGCCAGGTGATGCTGGCAGTGCAAGCACATGGCTACTTGCAGTCAAAATATGAAGTTGGCTCTATGCTTTTTAAAAGTATAAAATTAAAAGTATTTGCTGGTTGCAGAAGAGTGTGTCCTGTGAATGAAATGCTTCGCTTTAGGGTGATATGTTGTGACTTCTGAAAATTTGAAATACCTGTTATGGATCAGCTCTCACTTAGTGGGGACTGTATTTGTCAGACGGTGATTGAAGTTGCAAATCAGTATTCTCCAAGCCTGGAATTTCCAATGGGGAGGCAGATAGCTGCAAAAACATCAGTTTTAAGAATAAAATGAAATGAAACAAGCAGTAATAAGAAAAAAAAGTACTTGACAGGCAAATTTGGTGTTACACGTTCTGCATTTCTTTTCAGTCTTTCAAACTTTCTGAACACTATAATTTGTTTCTAGTGTTAGCATCACTATCATCAAAGATGTTGGACTCTATTAGCTCAGCTGTCTAAAGGATGTCTTTTTAAAAAGGAGGAGAGTAGGGGGAAAAAACCCCACCCCACCAACTAGTTCAGCCACTTGAATTTAAGCATAATCACTTTTCTTACCATATCTCTTACTTGCAATCAAGGCAAGGACAGCAGGAGAAATCTCAGTCAACTGCTCACTTGCCCCAAGACAGGCAGAGGTTTTGCATTAGTTGTGGCTTTGCTGAGGTTACTCTTTCCAAGCAGGAATGCCATGTGGAACGACTTGTACCACAGCATGGACCGAGATTTGGGTTAAACAAAGCCTGTCATTTTATGTGGCGGCTCAAAAATGCCTCTCAGTGGATGTTTCTTTCTACCCATCATTTTTCCTGGGGTGTAGGAGTCCCTCTCTCCAGACTTGGCTCTAATAGCAGTTTATTCTGTTAAAAACAGAGCAGATGAAGGATGGTGGGGTGGAGAGCAATAGATGATCACCAGTTAGATGGAGGAGAAGGTGTGGATCCTCCTGGTCGAGGCTCTACACTGAAATAGAAGAAATTGAGGCAGACTTTAGATCTGGTATGATCTCCCTTCCTCAGCATGCCATGGGCACTTTCTCAGACAGGGATGTTGGTCCTTTCCCTTCTATTTTCCTGTATTAACAGTATTTTCCTGTATTTCCAGTGTGAGGGACTGATGGTGCACACCGCTGCCATGCTGGTGTTCTGCTCCTTGTCTGGAGCCCTGGCTGGGCTTAGAAAGTGCCCCCTGGGCTCCAGAGTTACTGCCTTCCACTGCTAGAGATCAATAGTTCATCATCATGTTGTGATCTTGCTTTGCCTCTTTTCTGTTTGCAGTTATTAGCAGGATACAACCTTTGTCAGATGAGTTTTTTATTAGAAATGATTTATCAATTAGTTCTGTTGCTGAATTAATAAATAGATCAGGTTTGCATAAGTAGTCAAAGCAAAATGCAGGTTTGCCTTCAAAGCTGGATGGGGCACGTGGCATTTTCCTGTTTGGTTGGAGGAAAAGAAGTCTTTCAGACTGGTTTTAATGGCCAACATGGAAACTAAAGCATGGAATATTAACTTTCTGTGAGTACCCCTCACATTTGCTTGAAACTTTCTCTTTTTTTGGAGCAATCCCTGATGGTGCCTTTTTGCATTGGGACAGCCAAGGGAAACGACAAGGGAGACACGAAGTCAGCCCAAACTGACAAAACAAAATTTCAACGAACATTCCTGGGAGATATTTGCAGGGCGTTACCAGCTTTGCTCACGTCTGTTGTTAGTATTTCAAAATGTGGGGGTTTTTTATGCAGAACACGGGCCAGAGATTTGTTTAAAATATTTGAATTCTGACTTTTTTCTGGGTTTCAGAGCATTTGCCACTCAATTCATGTATCAGCAATTATGTTCTCACGAAAGCCTCTATATAAAATGAACATGACAGAGGATGAGGATGGTTCTTTCCCATTGCTGATTCTCTACTAGGAAAAGAAAAAAAACCCAACCAAAACTGTGTAAGTCTCTCCAGTGCCTCTGATGTGATTTGCTTAAATGTGTACTAGATACTGAGGGGTATTAGACACACGTGTGATCCTTGAAGGGAACGAAGGTCACTTGTGTGTTCTCTGCTTCCTCTTGATTTTGTGCTATTTGATGAATCTGAGATGTTTGGGGCAGGGTCTTGGAGATCCAGCATCTGCTGGATCCATGGGACTGTGGAAGAGGGAGTGCAGTGTGAGGGAGAGAGAGACAGACTCTGTCATGACTGAGCCACAAGTGATGGAAATGTGCTGTAGGCTAATTTGTTCCTCGTGGAAGAATTACAGGATTTAGGATGGATATATGTCAAAATGAGCGGTTTGCTGCAGGAAAGTGTGTGGGATGAGACTGGATTTAGTCAAGTAGGGAGAGACAGAGGGGCTTTGGGGTTTGTTTACATTAGGAGGAAAACAGCAGGAGGTTGGGGGGGCAGGGAGGTGATTGCCCTGGGCAATGGGTAGTGGGTTTCCCAAAGTGGTAGATGTTTTGCCTGCTCATGGATATGGAGACAGACCTTTACACATTTTCAGAAGCACGTGTTGTGTTGTAAACATATCCAGAAAATATATTTTGTCTCCAAGGTGAGGAACACGAGCAGCCCCAAATTCTAGAACTGATTGTGTTCCACAGGCTTTAGTGACTTTACCACTTTCATCCATGGAAAACTTTTTTCTGATGCACTTGGAAACTTTCTCTCCAGTTCCTTTACTATTTGCGATGACCTTTCTCTTTCAGTCAAAAATATAAATTGTATATTTAAGTACAGAAATGCTGCTCACCTGTCACTGAACCTCTGGAGGAAGAGGCTCCGATGGGAACTCTGTTTTCTGCTGATTTTGGGGATTAGGGCAGCTCTGGCCTTCTCTGCTGGATGATCTGGGGACTCATTTGAGCAGAAGGTGACCCAGATTCCCGTTCTCTCTGCCTGACTCAGATTAGGGCTGTTTTTCACAATAACCCCACCAAAGAAATGCACGATCTGGAGAACCTCTGCCAAATATCACAATGCACTTGAGGTTTGGGCTGGTTAGTGACATGAAATGAAACAAAAGCAACTTCCTGACAATAGAAGAAACCATTCCCATTGTGAGTGAAAATCATTTCAAACATGAAAATGTACCAGCTGGGTCAAGTAATGCTTATGAAAAATTCTCAGGTGTTACTTTGATATGCTCAGCAAAGGAACTTTAATTTAATGGGACTCAGTTGAAAAGAACCAATCAAGGAGCAGTGGAAAAGCTGAATGCCCAACATAAATACCTGCAGTTCCACCCAAACAATGCCATTGTTGGGCTGTAATAAGGAGAGGACTTTCAAACAATGGCTGGAGGCGTCCCTGGCCAGTTGGTGCAGGTAAGGTGCTGGATGACTAATGCCTGGTGTGTATCTGGGTACACACATCACAGTTTACTAATCTTTTCCTTTCTTAGTCATCCTTAAAAGGCTCCTCAAAGCAGCACAGGGGCGCCGGGCACTTTTTACAATAAGCAATGTTGTGTTTGTGATACAAGTTGCTGGATGCAGAATTCAACTTTGCTGTAGCTGTGGTTCGCTTGAATGATCTTGGCCTGATCCTGGGGGGTTTGAAAGGCTAACCATTCATTCCTATTCCAGACATACACAGATTAGGCTTCTGTTGAAACAACTTGCACTTTGGAAAATAGCAACAAAACTGCAATCGGCTTTGCATGTGTCTTAAATTTCCAGCATGGGGAATGATACTGGCCTTTGTGCCCTTCCTTTGCTCCCTTCCCCAAGGAGCACAACTGTGCTGGTCAGCCACAGTGCACTCTTTGTAGCTGGCAAATTCAGCAGCTGGAGCTCCCAGGCATGACTTCTACTTGATTTCTAGTTTGGGTATGCTGTATAACTTTAGTATGAGGTGAGCTGACTACTTGTCTTGTGTGAGTGGGCTTCAAGTGCGGTTTATCTTGCTTCAACATTTACTTTCTTTTATAGAGTTTGAATCGAGTCTCTCTCTCAAAAAAAAAAAAAGGAAAAAGGAAAAAAAAAATCCTGGTGGCTTTGAAATAGTCACTTCTCATTTTTCTTTTCAGGTATCAGGTGCTAACAGAAATGTTTCACAGCCAGATCATGCACTGGAGCATGTGGTATCTGGTCTATACATCCTGATACATCTATGGAGATACACCCACTGTCCCCACATACACATGCCTGTGGGCAGCTGCACCCAGCTGTGGGTGCCTGCACTTAGCTGATGAATTCTGATTAGGGGTTGTTAATTTTCATGTTGGTCTGTGCTGTGGGCTGCAGGTAATGGTGTGCTGGGGAGCTGTGCACAGCCTACATGTGTGGGCAGCTGTTTGTGCCTGTTACCAACCATGAAGGTCAGAGCCTTGATGGGGTGGTGTTTGAACTTCGCTTAAACTTGGAAAGAAAAGATACAGATCTTAAGCAACAGGACAGGAATGGGGCGGTTTGGTGAGTGTCCATAAAGAAGTGACACCAGTTGTCAACCCCCATGCACCTGCTGATACATGCACATGTGCAACCATTTATATGCATATAGAACCATTATACATATCCTTTCCATGGAAGTATCTATGTGCAAATTCATCTAATGCCAATTAGAAGAGCACAGAATAGTTTGGGTTGGAAGAGACCTTAAACATTATCTAAAAACCATCTTAAAACACTGGAGAGTTTCCTTGCCCAACATGATGCTGCATAAATCTGCCCTGTGGTCCCTGGCTTGTCCAGCTCCATCTTAGAAATTATTTTCTTTGAAACTTGTTCGTTTCATGCAGCAGAATTACGATCCCAGGTGCATAGTGGTGACTTTGGTACTTTTTTTTCCTCTGTGAGCAAAGAAGAGAGTTCTGGCAAGGCAAGGGCTTCCCTTCAGTGTGTCTGGCACTTTACAAGCAAGGAAGCCTCGTGCAGTCAACAGACCTGACACAAAAGGATTGTGGGCCCAGACTAAAATGTTCTGGTAAGCTTGCGTGGACTATTGGCCAGTCCCCTTTCAAAAGGGGATGTGAATAAGTGCCTGCCTCTGAACTGCTGGTAAAAAATGGTGCTTTTTTGACATATCTGCTGTTGGACCAGCCATGGAAGGGCACCGCACCAAGGAGAGCTCCTCCATGGTCGCTGCCACTCCAGCCTTGACCTACGAGAATGCATTGCCCCGGCTGGGATGTCTTAGGGCTGCGAGTGGGGGAATTCTCCACAGAGTCGGAGATACAAAGGGTGATTCCTTGCTGCATATTTACAGCTACAAAGGGTGATTCCTTGCTGCATATTTACAGCCGGCAGAGCAACGTGGTGTGGGCAGGCGGCCTATGCGGGCTGCATAATGAATGAACGAGCGCCTTCCTCGCCCACAGCGAGTTCCCGAGGCATTCAAACCCTGCGCCTTGACTTAAGCCTACAGCAGCACGTCCTGCTCCGACCCTTCACGTGGGCTGCGTTACACTGACAAAGAAAAAGGCTTTTTGTATTGTCTCTGCCAGGCTGACCTTTAGAGTGTTTACTTTTCAATCAGCTTTAAGCAGGCGAGCTTGAACTCCCCCGGCGTGAGCAAGTTCAGCGCCGGAGTGCTCTCGCCCAAACATTTGCCAAGATAACGCCGAAGTGACAAATAAACACGAGTTGTTTTTACAGGTGTAAAATCAACAGATCAAATGCTGACCCTGGCCGTGGTGGTGAAGCCGGCCCGCGTTGTGTTTGAAGAATACCACTGCATCATTTACACTTGCAAACCCTTTGTAATCTTAATCTCTTTGTGGCTTTTATGTTATACTGGCCCCCCAAGGTTAAAGAAAGAGATTTAGACCTTAAACACAAATCCAGCCTTCAAGCTCTGGAATTATCTTTGCCTTTAAATGCAACTGATCAATGCCCATTTCTTTTGAAAATAAAACCCTTTTGAACCTTGAAAGCCTTCCACTGTTGAGCTATGTCTAAGTGCCACATGGGGAAATGGGCAGAAAAAAAGCCCATTTTTCCCTTAGTGCTTGCATTAGAGGTCCTGAAGTTCAGTCCAACGCAATCAATTTAATTGGCGCTAGCTCTAGTGACAAATTATACTGGTTTACACTCAAGTGTAGCACAGATTCCTCAAACGCTGGGAAAGAAGGGAGATACACTTCTTGGTCTCTACTTAAAGAGGGCAACAGTATTGGAAAAGGAGCACATTTAATTTATCACTGTCAGAGCAGGTGCAAAGTTTAATTCTAACTAAAAGCATTAAACAATTAACCCAGACAGTCAGGCCCTTCGGAAAACGCTCAGTTGCAGGGAACACATGGACCAGATTACCAATGGAAAAAAGTCGTGGCTCCTCTTTTATTTAAATGAATATCTCCTACCACTTAAAAAAAAAAAAAAAAAAAAAGGAAAGATAGAAAGAAAAAGGGAAAGAACTTTATAGACTTCTGAAAACCAGAGAATAAAATCTAAGATGGAAACTCCATCAGAGTGGCAGCAAAAAGCTGCCTTTTAAGTAATTAATTGATCTTTGATACTCTATGAATTAGGGAATCTATAACCTGCTGATACCATCTCTCTATAGTATGCATGCACGTGCTTTTCAAAGTGCTTGGCTACTGTTTTCTTCTGCAAGGTAATGTGCTCCGTAGGCTGGGTTTTATCCCTTTGGCACGCTGAAGAAACACAAGGGCTCTTTGCAAACCAGGCATGGCTTGCCCAGAGGCATTTGCAACCTGTGGTTTCGATTTCATAGAGGAGATTCCCCCAAACTGAGCTCCCATTGGAGGAAGCCAGTAAATCCGTCCTTCAATAATCCTTCCTTCAACAGCAAAGTGAGGTCCCACAGCTACAACAGACATCAATGCTAGCATGAATTTAAACAATGCTTTGGCAGGTAAAAATAGGGTTGGATGAGGGGCTGAGTGTGGTACAGGTGGTGCAGAATTTGGGGCTAAAGGATCACATTGTGGAGGACAGTTTGCAGAGTCACTCTCTCAGACGGCGAGTTTGAGTTAGGTTTTGTATCCGTGGGTTATGCATTTACAGTAAAATCCATCTTTCCATGATTTAAGAGGAAGAACAATCTAGGTGTTTTGTCCAAAAGAATCTTATGTGTATTCTGAAGAAGTGAACTCTTCAGTGGAGTTAACAAGGGAAGGGCCTGAATCCTTCCACAGGGTCTCTGGGCATCCTCACTGTCTTCTCAAAGTGGGTAAAAATTCCTGTCATTTCTAGTACGTTTTGTGTTGGTCTAAATTTGAATAGCCAAGGCAATTTAGAAATCTGTCCTTTCTTTCTGAGCCTTTATAAAATATGTGTCTGCAGAGGATAAATCGCTTCATTATATTCCATTATTTTGTGGATAACGTGCTGGTGATATTGAAACAATGAGAATAATAATATTGTTCCCACTTCAGTGCCATCAACAGATTCCCTCCTTCCACTGTCATTTCAGCATCATTACCATGTCTCATTGCTTAGACCTTAGGTAGCCAATTTTGAAGCAATTCATCCTCACAAGAAATGCCAAATGCCCATGTCAGGCGTTCAGCCTGCATTTTTCAAACTCCCAGGTACAAAGCCATGCAGGCTCAAGGGTTTGGATGCGTATGATATTGTATAGCCAGAGCTGATATGCTTCAAATGTATTAGAAATGTGACTTTTTTCCTTATTTTTTGAAACCTGCCAAGCACACTATTGAGCAAAGACTCATTTTCAGACATGCACGAACAGTGCAAATGGGTTGAAATTAGGTGGGATTTTTGCTTATGTGTCTGTGAATACATAAGCAAAAATCTGAATTTAACTCTGCAATTTGTAGGGAACTTATCCTTGGGAGCTGGAATGGCACAGAAATGGAATGTATGGGATTTTGGTGGACTTTGTGGCTCCTGCCGTGTGTTTGCCTTCCTTCCTTGTCCTTTTGGGATTTGTTGAAGTGGTGGATGAGACAGGGACCACTCTGGGAACGGGTACATCCCACACCAGTACTTGCTGAACATGCAGCCATGGCTGGGGATTCCCAGGAGAAGGAAGCAGAAGGAAAATGCAAAAGCATGCAGAAAAACTTTGCTGAGATAATTTTCCTATTTCTCCCTTGCGTTCTTCCAGAGATTTTAAAATTGTTTTTATCCCTTCAAGTCTAAAACCATTTATTACAAATACCAACACGAATTTCCTTGCAGTAGGATAAACACTCAGCTGCTCCACTTATTGGAGTGCTGCAACATAAACAAACCCAGACCCAATGATTTCTGCAGCGAATCCTTCCTCTGGTGGGGAGTGGTGTTTCTGCGCTGCAGTCAAGCTGGTGTTTGCATCCCAACAGCACGTTCTGAATGACAGGATCCCACATGTACTTTTATACTGCAGAGAGATAAGGGGAGGCAGAGGAAGGAATACAAATGATCCGCTCGATAATGGCCCTGGCTGTTCTTTGTGTGTTGGGGTGGCAAAGTGAGAGGCAAAACAAAAAACCCTGGCTGCGTTCTCGTGCTTTAGGTCTTGTCTGATTCAGTCTCACCAAGGGCCAGGTAGGACCAGAATGAGTCTGGTGGGGCTGTCCTCAGTGAAAAAGTGACAAAATTGGATTATTTTATACCAGTTTTGTATGTCGGCCTTTCTAGGATTTATTGTCAAGATTTTCCTTTCAGTCCTGAAAGGAATGAATGGAATGAAAAGAATGAGGATGAGCAACAATTACTATTAAAAATTTGGGTTTTTTTAATAGTCACAGTACTCCACAAGCTGTGACTTTGAAGAAAAGCATCAAATTTCCAGACCTTACATTCAAATTGTGAGATCTGGTACAATCCAGTCCCTAAAATTGATGTTTATTGCTTCCTTCCTTTAAAACTCCAGGTATCTGAAAATGGGGTAGGTTAGAGAGAGCTGGGAATTCCATTTCAAAGCAGCACCAAGATGCCAACAAGAAAGTTCTCCGGCTCCCATCATGGTGGAGCATGGAACATGATGTAGTCCACAGCCCTGCTGTACTTGCTGTGTCTTACTTCAGAGAAAAAGGACCTGGATTTGTTCTCACTTACATGACTGGAAGATTTGTTGCATATTATAATCTTAAAGTGTAATTTACACAGCTTTTGAGTCTTTCAGTCATAACAAAATAGTCACAGCCAACTAATTTGGCCCAACAAAAAAAAAAATAACAGTATCATAAAAGTAAAAATATTTTTGCTATCGGTAAGTTACATTGTAACAAATAAATTGAGTTTACTAAACTGGGAAAAAACCCCACCTTAAATTGGATCAAAATGGAAGGTGCTGACCGTATCCCAGCCAATATTTTGAGGAAGTCGGAGGTCAAATCCAAACACTTTTTTTTTCCCCAACCACAACTCAATTTCTCAGGAAAATTTGGAATTTTCCTTGCAGTAGGAGCCCTTTACTTCTGTCATAAGAGGCGGTGGAATCTTCAGCCATATAGCCTTTTTTCAGTGTGTTATGCCACTACCCTTGATCTTGGTACAAGGTGATGAACTCCTCAGGTTTTATTGAACTTTATTTTATATTATGCAGCCTTTAATATCACCTTTACGTGGATCACCTTGCAGTTGGTTCAAATGTCTGCTTCCTTGGTGCTCTGGAAATGAAGGAACTCCTCTGTGATAGGTTATGTGTTCACCTGAGGGGCATTTGCTTAAGGCCCCATCCAGCTGGACCTTGAAATGAGTAAATAAAGTTATGTCCCAGAAACACGGTCCTCCTTGGGATGCTAAATAGAGTAGGGGGAGGCTGAGAAGCCTTCCATAAAATGAAGTAACAATTAAAAAAATAAAATCTGTGAATGGAGCAGGGCAGGATGAACTAATCAGTGCTAAACGTGTGATGCTCCCCTCATGGGATTCAGCCAATTCGGGCCACGAGTAGAGAAAATATTTAAGTGTGTCCTGAAGTGTATCTTACACTTGAGTTGCATTTGTATTCATGTCTAAGGTAAAGCAACTGCTTCAGATTCTTCATTAAAATGAAAATTGTCAGGAGTTGGAGTCTCTTACTTCAACAGATGTGGGGTCAGGCCCTGCTTTGCCCACCCCGTGATAGCAAAGCAGGTTTCCTTGTGGTATTCCTGGTTCAAGCCTTCCTTGGATTTACCTTCCTGGGGAAATGCTTCACAGGGAGTTAGGAGGGTAAAATTCACCCCTGCAGAGAGCAATACACAGGATACCAGACCTGGGTGTGTCCCTGACCTTTTGTTCAAAGTCTCTCAGGAACCTGTGAAGGACCAGGAGCGAAAAGGAAAAGCTGCTGGTAGCGGCGAGCGCGCTAATTCTGGCGGAGCGTGGAAGGGGTTTTGTTGATACACTCTTTAAAAGCATGATCTGTTTTCTGCTGCTAGTTAAAGAGGGTAGTGGCAGTCTTTAGTGGCTGTGTCAATGTAGCCCATGTTATTATGTACAGATGTGCCAGCTGCAAGTAGGCATTATCTCTTCGATAGTGCTAAGCACTTTACAGTGGGTCAGGGAAGTGCAGCTCTCAACCAATAGATCTAATTGCAATCCTTTTATGTTCTCTGTGATTGCAGGTTTCTCCAGCACTATAAACAAATAGTAATCAACTAAACCTGTTACCTCTGAGCAGCGATGTCACGATATGAAATATTAACTGTTCCAAATACAGTAATGATGGTTTAAAACTGTATTTGTTCTTGAAGGTAAAAAATAAGGGGAAAAACCAGGAGCGCTAGCACTGGCAGCATGATGAGCCCTCTGGCTCTCTTTCATCTAATGAAAAATTGTGTCTGTGTACGACATGTTTTATGTGGTCAAATACAGTGTAAATATTGTGTACATCTTTTGCTATTGCAACAACATATCAACAGCACCACAAACAATCTCTTCCTCTAAATCTACATTTTTTAAAGACGCTGTTAGGTTAATACAAGGAAAACTTGTGTTTTCTTAGCTCAAGAAATGCTAGACGTGGGCCTTGGATGTGTGGCTGATGAGATGGAGCAGAGCTGGAAGAGGAGAAGGGCCTGGTTTCACCAATTTTTTCCCATATCTCAGGAGAATTTCTGTGGAAGCTCTTTCCATGTGTTTGGCTTGCTGGGTGGGATTTTGGTGAGAGTGAAAGGAGAAGTTATTTGAGGAGCAGACTTTTTAAGTCCTTAAACTGAGAAGTGTCTCCTCATGCTTGCAAGCTGGACGGTTTTGGGTTTTGGTCAAGTCTGATTAGGAAATGCATCCCAGGGACCTGATCCTGCCCATGTTATTGAGCTCTCTTGATCTGAGAAGACTGGGCTTGGGCTGGCACATAATAATTCCCTACTGGCTCAACCCTAAAGGGTACCAGAATTAATTAAACTTTTTTTATGGTGTAGCTGGTGGAGTTTGAGAGCCTGTGCCTCTGCACAATTTAATTTACTCGTTGGTTCTAGAGAAGGCTTCAGGAAGGTGCTGGTACTTGGATGCACGTGAGGTGTCCATGGCTTAGACATCAGCTTCTCATATGCTGAAGGAGCCCCTGGAAACAGCCTGAGCATCTTGAAGCACTGAAATGGGGACTTTCCACGTAAATTGATCATGAAGGAGAGTTTATGAAATTTTTCACGGTTTGGGATTTAATCAGCTCTGATCGATACAGCCCTAATGCAAGGTGAACTTGTTGATTGCTTACACTGGAGGGTAAAAAAGCCCAAGGAAAAGCCGGGGCCGTACGTGCAGCGTGTGTTTCTTCTTGCTCTCATGCTGATGCAAAGCAAAGTAATTAGCTGAGTGTTGAGGCTGCTCATTGTTACTCATACAGAGGCATAAATAACCCAACCAACGCCTTCCCACCCCCACCTGCATCTGTCTGGTTCCCGGTGTGCCCCCTTTTTGTCCCAGGGGCATCCCAGGCTGACCCCCACTCCGGCGCCCGGCCGAAGGGGGTCAGTGTTAGGTTGGGCTTTGTGCCTCCTCCACGCCCCCAGCTCCCGCTCATCCGGGGAGTGAGAGATGGAGATTGGGAATTAAAACGTCTTTTAAAGGAAAATAAGCTTTTGTATCAGCCAGCTGGCGAAAGGATAAAGGACTGTGCTCACAAGATGCAATCAAAATTCAACAGTGTTTTATTAAACATGTAATATTATCAAACTAAACAAAAGAGCCCTCAATGTCTGGGAATACAATGTGATACAATTTATTTTATTTTTTTTTTCCCATGGTGTCATTCATACAAAAGTGTCATTGAGCATTCGGCTCCCAGTTACGGGCTGCACATGCAAATACCAGTACACGTGGTGGGTTAGGCAGTGGAATGCAATGCGTCCTGCAGGTAGATCACAGATAATTCAGGTTTTTCTTTTTCCTGGATAACTGCTACTAGTGCACAGGGAGAATGGGTAACTTACAGAATTAACCAACCAAAGAAGCCAAGTTTAACTGTTTGCTAAGGACCTTGGTCAGTAAACGGTTTATCAGGTCGTTTTCTCCGAGCCCGCCCTTTTTGCAGGCTCCTGCCCCAGTACCTCACCCCACAAGGGCTGCAAATCAACTGATGTTGATTTTTATATTCTATTTTTGGTTAGTTTTCCTAGCACCTAATAGAAGTAGGTCATTAAAAGATAAAATGCTGTGAACGACACTGAACAAAACATTTAGATACTCCTCTATTTCCAGAGTTAGTTTTGTACTAGTGGACATAGACCCAATGCAAAGTCTAGGAACTTGGATCAGGCTTAGATTTTGCAGACACAAAACTGCTTATAGCTGACACGTTTTGGAGATTCCTGTCAATGGGAGAGCACAGAATGGGGAAATGAGGATGTTGGAGCCCTTCTCCAGGTCCTGGTGAGGTGCTCATGCTCTGAGGGGGTGGAAGCGTGGGCTGGAAGGGCTAACACCTCCATCCCATACTCTTAATCCCACCTTGAGTTTAGGTGTAAAGGACAGCTTCAAGTGCAAGGCAGAGGTGAATCAGTTATAATTATCTCCAAAGAGCGATCAACAATTAAATTGCATTATTAACTCTGAATCTCACTGGAAATATGTGCTATCTTTCTTTTAAATACCTGAGGTATAGCTCTTCCCCTGACTATATTTACTTGGTGAATTTTGGTCCCTGAAAGGACTGGCAGTTGAACAATCTATCAATTAAAAAGAGAGGGGGGGAAATTGTGCCTGGCCTCCATCAGCTCAGCCAAGCAAGTTGGTGTAAAGGTGTTTGTGAACAGCAGCCCGGGAGCAACTCGTCTGCAAAAGCTTTTCTTCCCTGTAGAACCCCAAAGGCAAGGCAGCATGGAAGGAAAAAAAGCAAAACCAAAATCTCTAAGAAGCCCTAACCTTGTAACATACAGTTTTTGCTAAAAATATATATTAATAATATATTATTGAGCGGGCATAGATGAAGAAGGCCAGGGAAAGCGTGAGCAATAAGAGTGTGAGCAAGGTCAGTGTTCCTTGCCCGAGGACAGCACAATCAATAAGAGCTGGTCAATACCTGCTTTATTACTACACTCCCACTCCGAGCAAAATCGTTTTTAAATTAAGAATATATTTTGCAAAACTGAATTAACGATATTGAATATTTTGCTCTTTGATATGACTAGCTTTCAAAATCAAATTATTAAATATGGAAAAAAGCATATTGGTTCAGCTAAGGATTTTTTTTGTCCCTGGAAAGGAAGTGGCTGCTTTGTGATTCCCACTTGTGCCTGGGCATTAAATTATACTGGATGCTGCCCCCGCCTTTCCTTGAAAGGTGAAATGCAAAGATATTTGGGTTTGTTTCCAAATGCTTGGAGATGAAATACTGATGGATAAAGCTGAGTGTGTAAAATGGAGACTGGCAGTAAACTTCTGCAGAAATGGAGATGTTTGTCTCTCCTCAGCTTGGTGCACGGAGGATTCAGCCCATCCTAAAATCACACGTTTTTGTGAACCATCCCTACCTTTTCCGCTGTCTTCCTGGGCTTCCCAGCTGATTCACTGGGAGCATATATTGATGGTGTTAATTTGGAGCTGGCGTGAAGGCTTGCTGCAGGCAGGTTACTCAGTGAGGCAGTATCAAAGGGTGAGACATGATCCGATCCGTCCCTGCTCCCTGGGGCAGCTTTGGCTTTGCTGGATTGTGCCAGGTCGCTCCCACCTTTCACTCCAAAGTTTAGAGCCTGCAGTAACTTGAGCAAATCTTGTTTCATTGCTTTAAAATGATTACATGGGTTTAGGATGGCCATTTATCATGCTGAATTTTGTTTCCTTTGGAGGGAAGGGAAGAGAAGCTCTTTTATTTAGCTGTATCTATGTTTTGAAGGCTTAGCTTCGGTGTGAGCTTTGCAAGGATGCTGCCAGTCCCACAGTGGTGGTGTGAGAGGGAGGGCAGGGGGTGCTTGGTGCAGAGCAGCTGGCTGGGGAGCTTCCATTTCCATTTGGCCTCTGGGGATCTTGATCTGGTGTTCAGATGTATGGCTCAAGCCTGAAAGGGTGATGTCAGGGCTTTCTGCCTGCAGGAAAATGCTGATAATAGCCAATTGCCAACCTCATCTCCCACAGCAGGGTCTCAGGGTTGCTGCTCCTCTCCTCTCTTCTCTTCTCGCCCCCCCAAATCCCTCCAGTGCCTCGCTGGTGTCTGCCATGCACTCCCTTGTTGACATTTGTTTTGCAGTAACCAGTTGCTGGATGCAGGTAGGACGTTAGGACATGAGATGGCAATCTCCCCCGAAATCATGAGATATTGAAAAGACTCAGGCCTTTAAGGTTGGTTTGTTGGTTGGGATTTTTAAGTATTACTCTTTTATTGTTGACTGCTTGACTACTTCATCTAATTCTCTGTGAAACATTTAGACATGATTCACCCAGGGCAGGTGAAGAACTTTCTCCCTAAAATGTGTCCTGGCTCTCTGAGCAACAAGGGGTAGCTGGATGCTTGAGCTCCAAAGCAAGATCCTTTGCTTTTCGTTGTATTGATTGAAATGCTGTAAAATACATTTCTCTTTCAAAACCCTGGTGCTGCCCCTCTTTGTGAGGACCAAGCTGCCGTCAACCCCAGAAGCTCCACAGGGATGGTTTTCAAGTTGATGAAACCTGTCGTGCAGTTTTTGTGGCTGCTTAAACATATCTGGTACTTCCAGGAGGATGCTGGAGAGATTTAACCCAGCGGCTTTTGACCAATACAGGGACTTCTGATGGGGATGGAGGCTTAGACTCAAACTTGTGAGGGGAGAGGTTTGAATTCCCATCACCTCTTCTCTGCATCTCTAAGTCGGAGAGCACTTGAGTTTATGTTGTTTTGGGGCACCAAAGACCTGGCCTGGATGTTGCTGGTTGCATTTGCCATTAAGGATGGCTTTCACCACGTGTGACTGTGGTGGTGGCTCTGACGCAGCAGTTGCCTCTGTTCAGCCCAAAATCCAAGTTAGAGGACTCTTACTTAATTACCTGGAGGGTAAAAGAAAGGGAAATGGTTGTGTATTAGCAGGAACATCAGGCTTTTAAGAAGAGAAAGCTCAAACCTTTTGTAGCTGTTTCTCTTGTGAATTTGGAGGAGGGAGGGAAGGATCCCTAAAAGTCATGGTGTTGAGTTCTTGATACTGGGATGGTTTAGTGATGCCCAGCACTTCCTCCAAGGGTCTTTGTAGGGAGGACTGATACATCTGTTGTTTTCCTCTTGCATGACTTTGGCGGACATGCAGCAAGAATACATTGAAAAAGGTCCTAATGACATTTTTATTGCCAAGGAAAGGGGAAGTTAACATATTAAGCAATTCAGAAGGAAAAAAAAAATCTTTATCCCCTCTCACTCACCTTCAGTGCACTCCCTTTGGAAAAATTAAAAACTTGAATCTAGCGTGATCTCTGATATCTCTGACCCCAGCTTTGTGGTGGGATAAATTTTATCAGTTTACTTCTGGATCTTTGCTGTTGCATCCTCAGGGATTCCCTCTCATGTTGGGCATTGTCGGAGGGGATGCGTGGCTGTCCCTCCTGCTTTGTAAACATAACATGGCTTCACCATGTATTTTTAAAGAAAGATGTCAGAGGCTGACTGGAGGGTTAATGGGAGATCAAGGCAGCTGAACCTTGGGAACAGAGGGAGAGGGAGGAGTTTTTGTTATACAAAAAGAGCTAATGGCAAAACCTAAAAGGTGGGATTTGTGAAGTACCTGTTTTTTGTGTGTTGGAGCAGGAACCCCTTAGCTGAACCACTGCAGTGGGTTGCTCTGACGTGGCACACCCCTACTGCCACTGCTGGTGTCACGCTGCCTCCAGCAAGGATCCTCTGGCCTTGGCCATCATGTCCCAGCTCCAGCAAGGCTCTGCTGGCACACAATCTGCACGGAAATGCTCCTGCAAGCACCGGGAGGGTGGAGAGGGAGAGCCTTAAGACTTTAAATAAACTTGACGCTAAGTCAAAACCCAAACAAAAGGAGGGTGAGGGGGAAGGAGGGCGGTAAACAGCCTTGTTCACCCTTACAGATATTTTATATGTGGCAGTTAATGGCAGTGGTGAGCTAGTTAGTGAACAGCGTGGAAATACACCTTCCAAAGGGCTTGATCCACCGAAACAGGCTGAAGGGCAGCTGACCACCCCGGCAGGAAAATATCCCCGCCGGTGCCGTACTCCATTTTATTTTATTCTTTCTGTGCATGCCGGGGAAGGATGTGGAAGAAAACCAATGGATTGCATAAAGAAACCACTTTCCAGAGGCATCCTTTTATTCACAGGGAGCATGCGCCACCGCACCCGCTTGGCGGGACACCTGCAATCTTTAAGGCCCAATTAGTCTTTTCAGAAGTACGATGTCGGAGGGGGAGAAACTTGACCTTCTGGGACCGGTAGAAAAAAACAAATCTTCCCTTTGATTGCCTTTGGTTAAAGCTGGGAGGGAGGTCGTGCCTCCCCCTGCGGTGCAGGGCAAGGGCTGTATCGACAGAGCCGGCCCCGTTGTGTTTGTGAGTCGGTGCAGGTGCGAGCTGTGGACAAGCAGGTGTTTGTACAGAGGTGACCTTGAGCGCGGGTTCTTGACCTGCCCTTTCCTCCTGACTCATCTTGCCTCGAAAAAGGGCTGCTGTAGGGCTGTGGAGGGCCTGTGAGCTTTCTCTGTATGTAAAAATAACATTATTTAGAGGTCTCTCTTAAGGGCTTCTCTTGCAAGATGTTTTTTGATAATGGGAGAGATGCAGCTCAGATGCTGACGGAGCTGTTTCAAAAGGGTTCGGTTCTGCAGAGATTTTTCATCTTCACAGAGAATTAATGCCTTTAAAGAGGTGAAAACAAGCTACTCTGTGTTTGAAAAAATGCATGGCTGGTGCAGGTTTTATCTGGGGAAGAATCTGGCTCTGTTTGTGAACGGGCTAATGTAAACCAATTTGGAATGGGGGGACATGCTGGGTGAGCTGCTGGGCGAGCTGCTGAGCTCTCTTAGGCGAGGTGTCCTGGGAAACTTAAGCAAATTGTACTTTTCTATTAGTGTTAATAACTTCTTAAACACAGTGAGGAATCAACAGTTCTTNTATATATTTTTGTGTGTGTGTGTGCCCAGGCCAACATTTGCACATGTGTATCACACAGATTTCCTGGGCTACAGCCTTCTCACCTTAAGCCTCCTCTGCAAGTCTGCCTCCTGCTTAATTTTGAGTGCATGAGAGTTCAGGTTTGCGTTTACTCGAGGAACAGAGCAGGATATTTTCTTGGAGAAGCTGACAGCCTTGTGCTCCTGCAGCAGGTCATCCATCAGCCTCCATTCCCACCCCACCTGCCCGATGGCCCCCGTTTTACAGATGGGCAAACTGAGCAGTGGGCAGGAGGAGGGCAAGGGGACTTCAGAGAGAACCTAGATAGCAGGAGGTGACATCCCCAAGTCCTCCTCCATCCCACTCATGCCATCTCCCTGAGTTTTGCTGGAGTGTGAGCTCCGCCACGTGCTCCCAACCCCATCACAGGGGCCAGAAACAAAGGCAAGGCTGAGCAGGGAGATGTGGAGTTGCAAAGAGGCTACTGGTGAGTTACCGCAGCGTGAGCTCTCGCGTTAATTAACGTCTTCATTAATGATCTGGGATGAGGAAAATACTTGCAAATTATATGAAATGGAGAGGAGCTGCAAATATGGGAATGATACAGGGGGGATTGAAAGATGAGAAACACGAGTAAAGGGTAATAAGAGACTTAACAGGGAAAAATCTTGCAGTCACTAGAATACATTTAGAGCTCCAGTGAAACCTTCAGATCATCCTGGAGTGATGGGAGTTTGCAGGAAGATTTGGCAGCAAAAGGAGTGTCCAAACATGTTGGAGCGCTGTGTGGATGGTGTTGGGAGCTGAAGGGGCTAATTGATAAAGAAAAGATGTGGGCATGGTGTGACAAAGAGGGAAAGGAAACAGAAGGTAAATTACAGAGATTTGGATGAAGTTACTGAATGTTGAGAAAACTCCCCAATGGAAGGATGTCTGAGGTTGCTGAGTTGTTCCTGGAATGAAGTAATGGAAGCTCAATTCCTTTGTACACTCCCAGATTTGGAGCTCAAGAGGAGCCCTTTGATCACCCAATCTGACTTTGTGTGTGCATCCTGGGACTTGATACATTTACTCTTGTACTGAACCTGCTGACTCGAGTTTGGCTGAACTGTGACCAGGGGACATTTAAAACTAGACTGTGGGATTTATTGAGGAATAGGCAACAATCCTGTGTTGTCAGGGAAGTGAGTTTGGTGATCCCAGGGGTCTATACAGACCCTGTCTTTGCAAGACAAAATGTGAATGTGCAGGTTGAACAGAAACATCTAAACTCACATGGAACCAGCCTTCTGGCACTGTGGGTTCCATCAACTCCAAATGGACCTGAAGAACAAGACCTGTACAGTTTGAAGCGGTCCAGGTTTATACTTTGCTTGGAGGGAGATCAGTGCTTGGTGTTTGTGTTTATCAGCCAAATTGTAAAACTTCTCTGTGTAATGTCTGCATCAGATGGGGCCAGGAGTAAACATTGTCCTGTGTGCAGATCTGCAGTGTGTGTACAAGTACAAATGGTATGAAGCATTGCAGAGAGGGGCTGAGAAAAGTCCAGGCTGTATCATCATTCCTACCAGACTTAGCTTTGAAATCCCATTGTTAAACAAGGGTATCTCTGCCTGAATCACTTGCAGATTGTTTTACTTTCTGTGTTTGAAGAGTTGCTCTGTGGGTGATGCTGAGTTACAGTGCACTACCTTCCACAGATAACAGGAAGGAAAGAGATGAGATTAAGGGAGACAAACACCCCACAAGCCAAAGTATTCTCAATAAACCTTAATTGAAGTGGATTAGCAATGAAGACATGCTTTGTATGTGGGTGAGCACACACACATAGATGTTCTGGGGATAAGAAGGGGTCAGACCTGGACTCTGAAAAAGAGTTTTCCACCAATTCCTAATGACTTAAGACAGATCTAAGCAACACCAGCTGGAACCAGACAACTTTGGCTCCAGAATAAGTGTAGATAATTTATCACAGCAGTGCTTGAATAATAAGACTATCGCCGCTTTATTATATCAGCCGGTGTCATAACCAGATAGAAAAGTTTAATATTAACAAGGGGAGCTGCCTTCAGTAAGCGCATGTGAGAGAGCAAGCTCTCTCATTTTTAAAGCCTGTGTGTACTAAAATGTCAGTGTCCTGACCTCGGGGAAAGGAGTTCGTTAAAAAAAAATACAAATACAAAGTAAATAGTCTCTCTGAAAGGTTTATTTAATCTGTTTCTCTTCCTGCCCTGATTTTTCTTAATGTATTTAAAACTTAATATTTACCCTAGCAAAACAAAATCTATAAAATAGTTTTTGTAGGCTCCTAAATAAGTAGTAGCAGCTCAGCTGGAGCCAGCCAGTAAGCACTGCGAAATATGCATTGTAGAGACATTTGAAGTTGTCCCCAGTGGACAATTTGCACCGTTCAGTGTTAAGAGGCTCTATTTCAGTGCTGCAGAAAGCCCCCCAGATCCCCTGACTAGGCACGGCGAGTTTACAGATGATGTACTCCACTCAGCCGCCTTGTAGTTTCAGGGCTTAAATGGCTGGCAGGGCAAAGAGGGGATAGTTAAAACTCTCAAGCTGCTAAAATGGAAAAGCCTCGCAAGATTTTATGGCAGACGGAAAAAATAATTTTTGAAGGCTAAATGTTGTTGGCTTGACCAGGTGGATGGGCAGGGAGAGGGAGATGTGGGACGGGGTGCTTATCAAATAGCAGACCTGCACTGAAATGTGAAAATGGGTGAAATCTGTGCAGCCAGGTAATGTTGCAGGCTGCACTATTTCCTCTGGTTAAAAAAAACCCAACAAATTACTCCGCTTTAGTAACATTTAACATTTCTGAGAAGAACTGTTTATACGGAAGGTGTTTATACCCATTTTTACTACAGCATGGGGTTCTTTCTCCTGAAATTTGGCTTAGGTTTCTACCCCTCTGAAGGTCAGGAGGGAAGGGAGTATTTCCTCTAATTTTCACTGGCAAAACATGCCAGTGTGGGAATGTGCTGTGTGTCCTGTGTCTGTCTGTCTCCTCTGGGGGCCAAACACCATCACCAATGTGTGATGATGTCCCCTCTGTGCCACTCAGGACACCCTCTCCAGCTCACAGTTCCTGTGTCCAAACCTCTTTTAAGGGAAAGCTGGAACGATTTTAGCTCTTCAGCCACATTCCTCATGTCCTGCCATTGTCAGGCAGTGAGAAAATTAAGACTGGGAGCATTCATTTTTCTTTTTTTTTATTTTCCCCAAATCATCCTGACTTGTTTATCCACATCTTCTTGTCATTTTGTGGTGGTTTCATGGCTTGAGAAGCTTGTGGTTTTGTTTGGTTTAGGGTTTTAATTTAGGGTTTTGGCTTGAGATATATATGTTTGTGTGGTTGGAGTTTTGGTTACGGCTGGAACAGGGTTTTGTTGATTTTTTTTTTCTTTTTTCCTATTGAAAAATTGCAAGTATGTTTCTGACACTGAAGAAAACCTGTAGCCTCCTGTTGTGCACAGAGAAATGTGCTA
The DNA here is from genome assembly GCA_013400675.1 of Oxylabes madagascariensis. Lineage (NCBI taxonomy): Eukaryota > Metazoa > Chordata > Aves > Passeriformes > Timaliidae > Oxylabes > Oxylabes madagascariensis. Next base: position 68,049 of record VYZR01054469.1, on the reverse strand, counting down.
AATTCAAAGAAGCTCCTTAGATTGTCCCTTTTGCTGGAGTTTACCCAGGATTTCCCATTACCACTCAGGGAATGAACAAGGTACAGAAAATATATAGGTTCTTTTTTCCCTCTTTTCACTAAAAAGATTCTGAGTGGTATCTGAGCTTTTTTTGCCAGCTGGTTAGAAAGGACCCTGCAGGGGGACAGAGGTACGAACATAGGAATAAACTCCAACTTCTATTTTGATTCTTTTAATTTTGAAATTGTGAGTTATTTCCTGCAGGCAGGAGGGTGGACACTGCCTCCAGCACCTCGTTTGCTGGAGAGAATTGAGAGCATTTGGTTTTATCAGCCGCTGGCATGGTAATGAGCCTATTTCTATTGAAATTGGCTCATTACTATTCATTTTTGCTGGCTCTCGACCAACTCATGAACCGCTTTTTGATTTTCAGGGGAGGAAAAAAAAAATAAAATAAATGTAGGGAGCTGGTCCCATCCACCAATAGAAGTGACAGTGTGAGGACACGTTGAGTGAGCATCTGCACTGTGACCCTCTGGCACAGCTCAACCCTGACCTGTGCCACCAATGCTGTTGTGGTGGCCGTCCTCTCCATCTCCTGGACCCTGGGGCGCCTCCCCACTGTGCCAAGCAGTGGTATGGGGGCTGTGAAGACTCCAGCAAGGATTCACTGAGTTTAGACATGAGCTGACCCAATGAGAAGTTGGGTTTGGAGAGGGGATGGGTCCCTATGAGTACTGGAAGGCTGAGTGAGCATCTTCCTATGTCCTATATATTTGGTGGACTGGTAGTCTCTGTTTGTGGGGTTGGCAACTTGTCAAATTATGTTATTCAAATGTATCTACTGACATTTACGAGGTCTTTTTCTTATTTTGAGCAATGTGTAAGTTCTCTCTCCCTCACACACACACATGTCTCTGGGAAATGTTTTAGCACCAGTAAAAATCAAAACTCAGATCTTTGAATGTCTGCCTGAAAAATATCTTTCTTCAGAAATGACTGAGCATGTATTAATAATATATGAATGCAATTTTATCCCTGTTACCAGTTTGAAAAAGCTCAGCCAGGCTCCACCACCTGTACTCACATGTGACTAAAATGCCATTACACTGTTTTGGCTTATGAAAAGAAAGGATTTCTTGTGCAGACAAGGACCCACTGGGTTTGGTTCTTTTCCTAAATGCCTGGCATGATGCTGGAAGAAGCACCATTTTCAGGTGGGTTGTGTGTAGCCCCTTCTGAAATGACCTTTCGTCTCTGACTGCTTTACAGAATTTTACTCCTGATGTGAGGGAGAAATTTTTTGGCAGAGAAGCACCAAAGTTCTATTCTGTATATGCTTAGACTCTTCTGTATTTTTTTTTCCCCAGATACTTCTCCTTGAAATTAAGGAATGAAAAATGCTAATAACTTGCAGTTGAATTGTGTGTATTTAATACTGTTCACTATGTGCTTCTGTGGGACACAAGAAAGGAGAGTGTTTATTTTCTTCTATGATTTGAAAATTAGAACTTGACTTGACTACTTTTTAAGCACCAAAACTGGAAAAATTATAGGAAGATGATGACTTCTATAAAACAAACATTGTCCTCTAGGTAAAAAACTGAATCAAGGACTACAAAATATTTACAACATTTGCTGATACCTCTTTAAACCGGCACCATTTTGCACATCATTACATGAAAATAAACTGTCTGGTTTTGTATAAGAACTCAGAGATTTGTTTTGTTTGTTTTTTTTCTTTCTACTGGACTGAAAGTATATCTCCTCCAGAGCAAAAAGTGCCTTCAAAGTTTGGATTCAAGTTGTTGCAGACTTTTGGAATTATTAACGGTGCTGTTAGAAACACTGGCGGAGGGAAGCGACTCACAGCACATGTAGGAGAACTTTCAAAGTCCTTTGAGGAAACAGTTTTAGGTTTTCCTTAATGTCTGTGGAGCTTTCTTTGCTGGAGGAGTTGGCACAGTCTCAAGAGTTCTATTCATGTTTCCATCCCTCTGCCCAGTTGATCAGGCTGGCTCTGAGGCACCACAGCTGGCCCAGACCCCACCGGAGGTGAGGACCTCGGTCCAATCTTGTAAAAGCTTTCATCAGCTTTTGTTGGGTCATAACAAATTAAAACAGGCTGACCCAGTTTTCATCTGAGTGTCTCAGGTCAAGTATATTTACTTCTGTTTGTTTATTTTTAGAACTTTAAATAATCAGCCTTATTTTTGTTGCAGTAAACTGGCCAGAAGTGATCTGTTATCATAGGCTGGGGGGAAGTCACAAGAGTGACAGATGTTTGTCTGCTCCCATTATAGAGCTGGAGTCTGTTTAGAATTTCACTGTAAAGATTTTACATTTGGAATTAGGGGAAAAAAAAAAAAAAGGTCCCAAATTCAAATCATCCTTGTTTTATATTGTACAGATCACCTGGGCAAGTCAGCAGGCCTGTTTGTGGTGAAGTCCTGCTTCAGGATTCCTGTTTCAGGAATCCAAATCTGTTATACAACAGTTCTAAATAGACCAACTGACACAGTCAGATCTTGTGTCTTGCTGTGGTTACCCAGCATGGAAAAATGGAGGAAGCAATGGATGAAGCATTGAGAAACCCTGGGTTACCTGGGATTTGAAGCATATCCAGATCCAGCCGACTGACCCTAGCAAAATGAGCATGTAAGATGAAAGGCAACCATGAAGCCAAAACTCTATTGGTCCATGATTTGGAAAAGCCTGCAAATGGCATTTAGGAGAAAACAGACAGGAAAATGGGATGTCCATAGAGAAATTCGAACATATCTAGTGTCAGAGGTAGCTGAAGAACCCATGAATCCTGGATGTTGACAAGGATGTGAAAAAATTATGAGGTGTGGCAAATTTTTCATGGTATCGTTTTGGTTGAGACCTTTTGATAGCAGGTGAAAATAAGTATCCTTTTACACCACGGTGTTTAGTCTAATTCCTTAGCTCTGCTTTAATTCTCAGCAACACACCTCTGTTTGTCCTGGAAACAAGCTCCTTTAAGGTTGTCTTCTGGGACCTCTTCATTGAAAGGAATCAACAAAAATAAGAGTGACTTAGGCTCAGTACTGGACTAGGGGTGATTCAGGACCAAAAAACATGGTTGGCTTTAGGGACAACACATGAGAATCATTTTAGCCGCTCTGAGAAATCTACGGTCTGCATGGATTTTACGGACAAGGAGAAATGCTGGTTTTGCTGGGGGAGAGCTTTGCCCAGGCTGATACCTGAGCTCAAAGTCTGGAATCCACTTTGCTAAGAGAAGTGAGTTTGAGGTGGTTTAATACAGAATATGCGTTTAGGCTAGAATTGTCCTTCAGTGGCAATAAAAGCTATTCTTTCACTCTTCAGGAATAAATTCTTTCCAGTATCTGGTGGCTCTGGGCCAGATCAACCCAGAGAGGAGCAAAAGGAGAAAAATTATGCATGTAATCGAACTGCATAAGAATTGTTTGAAATGGTCTGAGAGGGCATATGCAGAAATGATGGGACGAAACGGCAAGGAAAAACTTATGTTGAATATTATAACCTCCTAACAGAAAGATATATTAGACTAAGGAGGAATATCCCAAGGGAAATGGTGGAAGCCCCATTGCTTGGATAATTTCTAATTAAACTAGACAAAGCACTTGAGAATATATTGTAAGGGAAAATCCTGTAATGGCAGCAGGCTGGACAGGGTGACCCTATAGGTCTTTTTCATTTCTAATTTCTATGATTCACTAATGATTAAGTAATTCGCAGATAAACTAAACATCCGTATTGCTGGGTCTTATCCGAAACTCACCTCACCTATCAACCTTTTCAAATTTACCAATTAATAGTTAATTAGTTAATGTTTGTAAAGTGCTTTGAAGATGAAAAGTGCTAAGTGCTAAGTATTATTAGAGAAATAGGGATAGATAAACTCATTTTACTTAATTTTGAACCCACTCAAACACTCACGGAGGGCTCAAAATTCAGCTTCAGACTTGAACATTATTGGGTTTGCCTGCCTTGTAGAGAGACTTTCAGTGAGGTTGTTATGCTGTGATTAAAATACAGTTATAATTTTGCTAATGCACTTATCACACATTTCTATATATGGCACAGCAGTTCTAATCCTGATAAAATGTGCATGGAAAGCTATTGTCCCTGTCCTTACACAAGCTGCCATGTACAATACAAGCACTTTGCTTTGTGAGGGAGTGCAAGCAGCACGGAGAATATGAAGGCTGTATTCTCCCAATGGCTTTTACCCTACCGGTTTATGTTGGGTTTTTGGGGGTTATTTAACAGCATCTAATGAATGAGTAAATATTCAGGAGGGAACTTGACTGAGATTGTCAATGCAATGATTGTATTTTAAGTCATCCTTATGTCCGTTCTTCCAAGTTATTACTGGTGCGTGCTGTGGCCTGAGATGCGGCTTTTGTCTTTTGGAAGTGGCACAGTCTCTGGTGTGACAGAGGTGGCATCTGATGTGCACAGTGTGGCAGGGATGCTTAGTGACATGGTGAGGGTATGGCTGTGAATGATCTGTGGAAAGGTGAGACTGTACGTAAAACTGGATTAAAGCAAATTGGGGTAATCCCAATCCTGCCTGCCTGGAGTAAAGTCATACTGGTTTTTCCTCCCTTGGATGAAGGATAAAAGGATTAATTTTTGCTTTTATTTTTGCAATGAGAATAAAATAGTAAAATACCAGTTTATGTTCAGAAACTAAGAGCTGTACAGTAGAGATACTGATTTGAATAAATTCTGGTCTGAATAGAGGACCATGAAGATTATCAGAGGGATGGAGCACCTCTGCTATGAGGAAAGGCTGACAAAATTGGGATTGTTCAACCTGGGGAAGAGAGGGCTTTGGGGTGAGCTAACTGTGGCCTGAAGGAGCCTACAAGAAACAAGGAAAGAGACTATTTACAAGGGCCTGGAGTGACAGGTTAAGGGGGAATGAGTGGCTTCACCCTGAAAGAAAGTAGGTTTAGATTAGATCAGGAAGGAATTCTTCTCTGTGAGGGTGGTGAAGCTCTGGCACAGGTTACCCAGAGAAGCTGTGGCTGCCCCATCCCTGGAAGTGTCCAAGGCCAGGCTGGATGGATCCCTGAGCAACCTGGTCTAGCGGGAGGTGACCCTGCCCATGACAAGGGGCTGGAACTGGGTGATCTTTAAGGTCCTTTCCAACCCAAATCATGCTGTCATTCTATGATTGACTGGATCCATGTTACCTTTCCCCTGCCTTTTGTAAGAGGACTTCTTCCCCTGTCCCTGCCTATCGTATCCCTAGATATTTCCTAAGAAATAATTTTCTGGCTTTCAAACACAAGTTCGTGGATCAGTATCTTAAACTCCTTTGCAATACAGCAAACAAAGCAGTTCCAGGTGGAGCTCCCTGATGCCAGGGCAGACAATCTGAGAGCACAAGAATGATTTGGGGAATAAACCCACGTGGTTTGTGGTAGGTTTGCTCATTGCGGGGCAGGAAGAATAAATCTTAGATACCTAATCCTTGAACGAATAATCACAGTGAATGAGTAATTTATAGGTTAAAATGTGTTGAATCAAAGCACTCATGGAATAATTAGAAAAGCCACACGCTTCTGTGTGAATTGAGGTTCCCCCAGTCTTTGGGATGTGCTAGAAATAGGGAACGACAGCAAATATTTTAATAGGGATGTCAAACAGGTGATAAAGCACGGCACTGAAGAGCAAATAGATATATGGTTTGGGCCTGGAAGAGCAATCCAGGGACCTAAAGGCTTCTTGATGCAACTTCAATATTATTATAAGGCTTTGGGTTATGTTCTTGAGAAAAACAAAGATGAGGAAGTTTGTGGTGAGTGGGATAAATCCTAGCTGGATTTATAAAAGGTAGATCATGCCGGAGTGAGATGACATCTCTCTCTGGTAAAATAACAGATTCCTGGGACAAAGGAAATGCAGGAGATCTAATCTGTCTGGACATCAGTGAAGCACTTGATAAAGTGCCACATGGGAAACATCTAGTTAAGTGGGAAGAGATGGGGCTTCGTGTGAGAGTGGTGAGGAATGGCTAAAAGGGGAGACAGCAATGGATTGTGTGAGGGGAAGCATAGGGCAGGAGAAGGGCTCATTAGCAGAGCTCGTCAAGGATCAGTCTGACTCATCTTATTTAACATTTTCATTAATGACCTTGGAGCATAAATTAGGAATGTGCTAATGAAATGTTGGAGTTGACAAAGTTTGGAGACATTGCCAGTGAACAAGGAGAACCTGAATATACAGGAGAGAAAGTGTGTGGCCTTGGGGGTTGGAATGGGAGTCATGGAATGAAATTTAATAAGAAAAAGCATTAGGACACACACGTAAGAAATAAGGATAACTTCTGTTGCAATGTGACCTCATTGGTAG
>VYZR01054469.1:11674-56674 GCA_013400675.1 Oxylabes madagascariensis | reverse complement strand
GCACACACCAGGCTCCTCCGTGCACCTTCAGGGCTGCCTGTCTGCTACTGCTCGTTGCTCTGCCAGATGGGGACATTTTGAGATTCACCCATTGTTCGCCCCAGCAGCTGTCCTGAAACCTCAGGCTCTGTCCTCAACCTCGCGTTTGTGTTGCCCACCTCAGATCCTTCCTCTAACTGGCCTTCCTGAGCTCTGCCTTGCCTTTCTGATCTTTTCTTTGCTGAGAGACAGAATCTATCCAAGTCGTGGAGAGCTGCAAGACAAAAGAGCTGTCTTACAGCAGGCTGAGGTGAACTCCTGGTTTCTGCCACGGTCTCCATGGCACAGCCAGCTGTGCATCCAGCATGGGCTTTCTCTGTGCCAACCCATTCGCCCCTTTCGATCCGGCCTCTATCACCGTATGGAGCTGTAAATACAACAGCCTGGGGCTCTTCTTGTTGACATCCCAATAGCTGGAACTTATCTCTCCCTAAAATCGGCTTCAGGAAACAGAAGTTTAAAATGCAATATGCTGGGCCAGGAAATTGTAGTCTTTCTCCCTTGAACTCGGAGAGCGTACCTAGGGAAAAAGGAGCCACTGCTGTACTTTGATATTTCCTGCAGATTTGAACAAGGAGACAGATGGTTAAAATTCATGGCTCTATTTTGGAGCATATTAAGAAAGGAGTGGTTCCCAAGGCTGTTGTATTTTGGGGGTATCTGTGTGTGTTCATTTATATGTATTACATAAGTATATGTTTTTCTTTTATACCTAATTTTTTTTGGTGTAAAATGATAAGTAACATTGGAACATTTCTGACCAGATCCCTGCTCACGTGGTTAATGGGAGGAGCAGCAATTGTTTCATAAACAGCGCTCTGCAAAGTTCATTTTATGCCAGAGCAGCTTTTCTAGAACCGGTTTTAAAGTTAATTATCAAAGGCAGGCATCTTCTCTCCACTGCTGGTGGCCCCCCACTGGGTTTGTTGTTCAGCTTTCCTTGGGAAAGAGTCGCTCTACAGAAGATCATCTTCATGGTGTCACAGTCCAGGGAGCCGAACACGTCCGAGCTAATCAGCTTAGAACATCAGTACCATCTTAATGTGGGATTTGGGACCTTCTAGATACAGAGTGAGGAGCTGAACTAGTCTGCGAGCACATCACTTTATTCCTTTTGCTTTAAGCAAGAATAATTTGCCTTTTTCCTCTCATCTTTCTTCCTTGTTGTTTTGCCCCTGAAAACTGTGCAGCAAAAGCAACCTCCAGGGTGGACACTAAATCTTCTGATGCAGGCAGAGCAGTGATAACATCTGAACTGAGGGTGCTTTTCCAGGGCATGCTTGACAGATGTAGCAGGGCCTTTTAGGATTTAGTACTGGAGCATATCTATTACCCGTGCTGCAGCACAGCTTGGCAGGAGCTGTGTGGTAATCTCCCATGAATTCTGTCTGACTTATCAGAGCATCTGAACAGGTTCCTGCAGGATGCAGAGTCACTGCACCAAGTTGGGGAGAAACAGACCATACACTTCCAACTCCTTTAACTCTTGCTGGCCCAAAGCCTTTCCTCCTCCCTGGGAGGAATTGATGCCTTTCTGCCTCTCCTCCTTGTACTTCCCCTCGCTTGCTCTTCACTTCCCCCAGAGTATGACTTCAAGGAGCAGAATCTAATTTCTACGTATCTGAGAGGGTAAGAGTAATTGCTTTAATGGCATGGCAGCCTGCCTATTTCTTTGGCAGAACGTAGTAAATATGATACATGTGGTGGAATTTAAGCTTTCGCTGGTTGCAAGTCCAGGACTCTGTTACACATAGGAGTGTGTGCTTAACAGCTTTATTCCCTCCCTTCACTGTGTGTATTTTATCTCGGTCTTACTGAGCAGAGTATTTAATGTTCGGTCTTCATCCGCGATAACAATTATCTGAGGGTTTTATATTTTTATACACACACACATGCACACGCCCACGCACACACACTCATATATATTAAAATCCACTCCACCAAGATTGATCACAAACACAAAATTGTTTAGATCACAGATTAAAGTTTAATTTTGGAGTTTTGCTTTAGGGTTAGAATTAGCTTCAGTGTGTGAGTTGCATAGGAGGCGCTGTAATTTGTTTTAAGGATAAGGCCTTCAGGCTGCTGTGCATAAAATGAGCATGATTCCTTATTCCCACGGTTGATTTTTGAATGGAAGTGCAATTAGAATTTTTTCACCCAGAAGCACATACAGTACAGAGCAAAGATAATACCTTGAATGCTTATCAGCTTGGGGAACTTCTCCTGGAATTTTATTTATTGTTCACCTAGCACTAATTCAAAAAAGATCCATGCAAACCCTAACAATACACTTGCTCTTTAATTTGGAGTCTAGTGTGTTTGTAGAGACTCTTGCAGGGGCTTTATTATTACCAAGCGAGATTTCAATGGTGAATTTTAATGTCAGACACAGAAATGTGCAACCAGTTATTTCTGATAGAATGGGAGCTATTACAAACAAAACACTGATGTAGCAATGGCCTCTGTTAATCCTCAATTGCTGCAGATATTTTCCTGTCACACCAGGAAGCTGCACTGCCGACTGGTATAGAACAGCCACCATCTGCATATGTGAGGTATGTAGATGATATTTTTTCTGATTATCGATGCCGATCACATTCATCTTCTGCTGGAAGAACTGAACAATCGATACTCTCAGAATATTCATTTAACCTGTGAGAGAGAGGTGAAGTCCTGCATCCAATTTTTGGATGTCATGGTCACTAAAGAGCCAGATTCTGCCATTTCCACTGCATGATATCAAAAAGACATTGCCTCAGGTAGACACATGTTAGGCAGCACCTCAGTCACCATGAAAAGAAAGCAGGAATTGATATGATAGTTCGAGAAGTCAGTTAGCTTAATTTTTTTTTTTTCCTTAAGAGAATTTTTCAGAATTTTACATATGTGTGTACCTGTGTGCATGAATATGGGAGAGAATCTAATAATGCCCCGGATAGGCTGAATTTGGGCTATTTATACCACATACCTGGCCTGCGTGGGAACCCAGATGGGCCTGGGTGTGTGTACAAAAATCCCAACACAGCACTCCTGAAGAGCTGGGCTGCATTAGGATTTCCAGAGTCCGAGAAATGCTAGGGGAAAGAATGATTTAGGCGAATCGCTCCAAACCAGTATTTTTAAAGGCAAGGATTTTCCTCCCAAAACCTGCTTTTGTGGAAGTCTTTGTCTTGAAAAGACTGCTCTGTCGCCTCGAGGACTTCCGCCAGTTCAGTGGCCAACACAGTGGGCAACTCGAAAATCAGGAAGGGTTTGAGCCCTACTTGCTGCAGGAACAGGTGCTGGGACAAACCTTGGAGGAAAATGTGTCCTTGTGTGCATTGTTTCTGCGGCTCGAGGGCTCCACGGAGCTTCCAGCAACACCACAACCTTGCTCTTAATCGTTTCTTTCATTTGAAAAAGGATGTTTTTCTCCCTTATTGAACAATCAAAAAACTTTCTGACATTTATTTTGATGGAGGAAAAAAAAAAAGAAGGAAATCTATTATTACAAGGACCAGGAAGCATAAATCCAGGTTGGCTCTCAGACACCTTCCACATAAATTGTATTCAGGTAAATGGTCCCTAAAAATGCCTTGATAGTACAGTGTACATCATAGTTGCTAGAAAAGAAATGTAAAGCTTCCCATTATGAAGGATAATACAAAGAAAGAAATGTATTTTCATTATCCTCCCATAGTTTCAAAGTCTCTCAAGATTTGATTCAGGTCCTAAAGATATTATGAGGCAATATCTATGTTACCTTTGAGTCAACTACCATGTCTTGACACTTGATCAGTCTGCAAAAGCTCCTGGAAGAATCAGAAATAAACAGTTTTATTCCCCAAACAGGAACTTGTGCAGCATGAGCAAGAATGCTTTTTTCTCCTCTAAATATGACTCTAGGTCCTGTAATGCATTTAATCAGAACACAACATTTTTGTACAATCCCTTTTAGAAATACAATCTAGATTAAAAAAAAAAAAAATCCACAATAAGGACACATTTTGAAAATTCCAAGAAAGAAACTGTGTGCATTGAGAGCACCTCAGCCATGCTAGGTAGGAGTGAGAAGCATATTTAAACTGAGGTGTTGGATAGGTCTATAACTTAATGCCCTTACATTTGCATATGCAAATTCAGGGATATGGAGGCTGTTGTTATTTTTCCTACCAAACTCTGTGTTTCTTCTTTCCTCTTCTACTTACACTAGAAAAGCTCCATTTCCAGGAATGGCCTTGTTGATTGCTATACCCAGGCAGGTTTATTTGGTTTGGTCCTAAAAAGATGTCTTAAGCCACAATTTTTAATCCAGTTTTTAATACCTATGGAAACTTCTGGAACAACAGCGGAGAGCTATGAAATAGCACTACTCACCATTTGCTTAGAAAATTGAAAGACTTTTGCTGGTTTTGCCAAATACTGACAGCTTGGTCCAAAGGGGAAATCTTGTATCTTGTTCTCTTTAGGGCAGATGTTGTTGTCGGGTTTTTGTTTTGATTTTTAAATGACAAGTGATTCTCTTTTATTCTGTATTTCCTCAAGCACCCAAACAGAGTGAATGACTTCTTCCTCTGGCCTGATACCTCAGGAGGAAAAACATTACCTGTGGCAGGACAAAATCAATCTACTTTAACTAGAGGAAAAAAAAAGAAAATGAAAAGGTAGAAGAATGGCCAAGTGATTTTAAGCATGTTTTGAACCAGGATTGCTTTAGAGTAGCCTATGGGTTGATGAAGGAGTAAAAAGAGCCTGATGGACCCTCCGGTCCCTTAGGAGGGGCTGCCCTGGTGGAGGAGAGGCTGGATGCTCACCCCAGCCACAACACGGAGAGCTCAAGGATTGATGAACCATACATTTGTCTGAACTGCTTCAGGAGTCATTGCTCCTCAGTTTCCCACTTACTGCCACAGTTAAGGACTGAAATATGCTAAGATAATGCTGAGTAGCTGCTGGGACCATAGCATGGAAAGTGAGTTTTAAAAACCTGGGGAGGAGAACTGCTACACTGGAAAGAACCAGTGTATTAAAGTTGCTGCTGTAACAAGTGGAAGCCTAACACCCTGTGGGTAACAGCCCCACACATTCCCACCCAGCGGAGCACATCTTCCTTTCCAAACCCTCCATCTACCTGGTGAATTAAAGGAATAGCTTAATTAATGCTGCCAGTAGAGGGAACTGATGTACATGTGAGTAGATGCAGCAGCGTTTCTTCAGGGGAAAAAAAAAACCAACACTTTAAAAGTATAAACACAGGAGTATCCTCTGCACTTCAAGAGGGGTCAAAGGTACCATTCCCAGCACACAGCAGTGAGTGGCTGGGGAGCAAGAAGGGAAGGCCTGGTGCTGTGTCCTTGTTCCTCACTGAAAAGTCCCTCCTTCAATGGCATGAGTAGGGTACAAAGGTTGCAGAATTCGGCAGTATGTGAACATGTATCCATGGGGCTTTGGGAAGAGAGATCTTGCATCATTTGGGCATTTTAAGACTGCTAGGCACAGCTTGAAATGGGCTATTTGAGCCAAAGCAGCAGGGAAATTTTTTTTGTTGTTTCTGGTTTTTGGGGTTTTTTTGAGTTAATTTGCTATAAATTTATGTAGTGTTCATCTTAAAACCCCAAAAGGGTTAAGGTATTGAGGTGAGCTGTTAACAAACTCACTGATATCACAGTCTTGACCATTCTTTCTGTTTAGCCCCCACTGTGGGCAGCAGAAAGTCATGAAGCAAGAGGTGGGGCTGGGAGGTCAGAGAGAAAGCATCAGACAGTATTGAGAACAAAATGCAGGTGCTTTCAATGGCAGTAAAAAAATCAGAACAAGGCTGGTATTAAATAACCCCATGTAACAGAAATCAATGAGAAGGGCTGAGTATAACTTTGGAAAGGTTCTGCTCAAAGTCATTAGTGCTGAAGTTATTACCTATGGAAGCATCTGCCAATCTAGAGGGAGTGGCAAAGCTGGGTAAATGAGCAAAAAATGGACTGCAGGAAATGTGTTGAATTCATTTACCAGATTTAATTCATTTATTTTTGACTGGCAAAAAGCCTGATTTTGGCTGTAGTTATGCATAACCCCTTTGAAATCTTTTTTTTCAGGAGTTCCAATGCATGCCTTTATTTTTAGGTATCTGATATTCACTTGTGCATAGAAAGGAGTAAAGTCACTTGTGTGAAGCCCAAATATTTTTGGGGGTAGCATGCCTGAGAAGGAAACAAGCTAGGATGTAACCAAAGCTATGCAGGTGAGGATGGAGTTGATGTGGGGTGTAGTGGAGCTTTGGTANGTAAATGAGCAAAAAATGGACTGCAGGAAATGTGTTGAATTCATTTACCAGATTTAATTCATTTATTTTTGACTGGCAAAAAGCCTGATTTTGGCTGTAGTTATGCATAACCCCTTTAAAATCTTTTTTTTCAGGAGTTCCAATGCATGCCTTTATTTTTAGGTATCTGATATTCACTTGTGCATAGAAAGGAGTAAAGTCACTTGTGTGAAGCCCAAATATTTTTGGGGGGTAGCATGCATGCTTATTTTCAGGTGGATGGTCATTTCTAGTTTTGGGAGCTGAGCACTCTGGTACTTCTTTTTGGGGATATATGAAACTGGGAGTAAGGAAAGATAAACCACTGAAGATAAAACCAAAAACACTGCCTCCTCCTTCCTAAAATTAAAATCCACCTCAAATGATATACTTTTCTTCAGGTTTTGAAATACTGAGACAAACGTTTGATGCTTTTTGGTTTGTGTGGAGGTTTTTTCTTTCTTTTTTTCCCTTCCCAATTCAGGTTTCCGGATAGAATTGGAACTGAGTGTGCCAAAAATACCAGGATAGAAGCTGTTCTCATGGGTGTTTCCATCTGGAATCTAATGTAGAAATGCCAGAAATCCTGTAGGAAAACCTGTTCTCATGTGGTTTCCTGCCCGGTTCAACATTTTTGATATGTTGGGAGAGTTTGGATTAGCAGCAGATAAGCAGAGAAACTGGATCTGAATGCCAAACTTTTTTTGAAGTTTTTCCATCCCCACTGGAAGCATTATGAGGCCCATAGGCATAAGGTATAGAGTCTCTCCCCTGCTGGTAAGGGTTTAAAGCTGGCTGCGTAGCAATAAACAAATGCCTAAATATATTCATGAATGAGTAGGGCTTTGCTCTTTGCTTCTTTGCAAAGCCATTTTAACCATTCTGCTATTTGAGATAATCTTTTGGTCATTTGTGCAAATATTTGTATGTTCAGAAAGTTTTATGTCTCTTAGCAAGACCATACACCCGGAAAGTTACTTTTCAGGTGATTAGTTTTCATCAGTTCCTATTTGTTATTCCTCATTTAAATTTCTTAGGGGTGGTTGCTGGTGATCTGATCAGCTCAAAGAGACCAGCACCATGTTTCTTTGGGAAGGGTGCTGAGCCCTCGCCTAAGAGGAACAGCAGATTGGATTTTCCTTTCCCAAATCCTGGTCTAAGTACACAAGCAAGCAGTATCGAGATTCTGGAGATGTTGATCCTTTCAGAGGCGAGAGGATCTTGGGCAAACCAGTGGTTTTGTCTTGCCTCTATGAGATGGAGCTCATGGCAGCACTTGCACTTTTCCCTCTCATGCTTTTCCCCTTTGCACATTTTCCTGTCATGCTTTTCCCCCCTCACGCTCCTTCCTGTCACACTCTTCCCTTCACTTTTTTTCCCCGCACCCTTTCCCCCTCTCACTTTTCCCCCCTTTGCACTCTTTCCCCCTCACACTCTTTCCAGCTTGCACTTTCCCCCTTGCACTTTTTCCCCCTCATGCTTTTTCCTGCCCACACTTTCCCCCTCATACTTTCCTGCTTGCACTTTTTCTCCCTCACGCTTTTTCCCGCTTGCACTTTTCCACTCAGACTCTTCCCGCTTGCACTTCTTCCTGCTCTCACTTTTTCTCCCCCACACTTTTTTGCCACTCGCACTTTTCCCCTCACACTTTTTTCCTGATCACACTTTTTGCCCTCATACCTTTCCCCTTGCAGTTTTTCCTCTTCACGCCTCTCCCCTCGTGCTTCTCCCCTCTCACTTTTTCTCCCTCACTCTTTTTTGCCCTCACACCTTCTTCCCCGCTCACACTTTTCCCCTCACGTTTTCTACCCCTCGTGCTTTTCGTCCTCATGCTTTTTCCCTTCGCACTTTTCCCGCTCATACTTTTCCCTCACGAACTTTTCCCCTCACACCTTTCCCCTACTTGCATTTTTTCCACTTGTGCTTTTCCCCTCATGCTTTCTACCCCTTGCACTGTTCACTCACACTTTTCCCCTTGCGCTTTTCCCTCCCTTTCACTTTCCCCCGTCTTCTTTTTCCCCCTCTAGCTTTTTCCTCTCATGCTTTCCCCCTTGCACGTTTTCCCCTTGCGCTTTTCCCACTCACAGCTTTCCCCTCAGGCCTCACTGCCGGGGTGCCATTTTGCCCTCTCATTTTTACCCTAAATCATTCTTTTCCCCATGCTCCCCTGAGGTGCCCCCGGCTTGGCGAGGGGTCTGGCTGTGCCCGGGAGCGCAGCCCTTGGCGTTGGAAGGAGCAAGTCGTGCCCAGAACAGGACAATTCCGGCCACTCCTCACAGCATGGCTGTGGCACCCACATCCACTGTGATCAGAGGTGACTTTGTGGATGGGAGGTTGTCCGTCCCAGTTGTCTGACGAGCCGTGCGGGAAAAGAGCAGATCCCGGGAGAAGTGACCCTCAGGGCTGGCGCCATGGACCCCCCCAACCCCAAGGTGCAGTAAAGCTCTGGTGGTGAAATGAGGTGGCTTCTTTGGGCAGCCCTGGCTGCAGATGATGTGCTGAGGAGCAAAACATTCCAAACCAAAGCAGCAAGCTTCATTTTTTCACCTGATCGGTTCAGCTCCAACAGCGTTTCCCAGGTAAGAGGCAACTTTTGCAGGATGTAGGGACCTTGGAGAGGTGCTAGTTTGCCAGAAGAGACCAGGTGTGCGTGACCTCTGGGAGGAAAGAGAGGGGCCCTTTTTTATTTCTTATATTATTTTATTTTATCTTGTGAATCAGGTTTAGCCTCTTTTGTCGCCAGAGTGTGGAGTCCTGCAGATTTCTCACTTCTGGCACCTCCAGAAAGTGAATTTCTGCTGGACAGAGCCCTGCCAGATTCAGTCCAGTGTACAGAGCCCCTTTCGACTGGGCAGCCATAGGTGGATGCCTGCTGAGGGGCTTTCCTTCTGCGTAACGCAGATTTCCTGAATAGAAATCTCCCCCTTCCCTCACACAAAGCATCCACGCACACCTGAGCACAGGTATTGTATTTGCACAGCACTCACTTGCCAGGAAGCTGCTTCTTTTTGCAGCTCCCTCTCCCCCTGTGCTGCTGCCTTCCCTGCCACGGACACGCATTGGTTCCCTGTATCAGCTGTCGGGAGTGATCTGCGCACAACAAACATCTGTATTAAGTTTGCAGAGCTAGTCAAAATGTTTACCAGGACTATTTAATAGGGAGATCAATAGCAAATGCCTCTCTGTTTGTTTCAACGAAATAAAATTGGTTGCAGAGCAAAACCTTTTTAGAACAACAACAACAACAACAACAAAACCCCAACCCTGGCATTACTCCAGCTCCAGTGTAACAACACGGGAGGAAAGGGCATTCCTGAGCACTTGCTCAGATTTGTTTTCATTATGAAGTTATTAGGGTAAGGCAGCGTTAGGTGGCTGTTGTCACTGGGAGACCCTCTCCTTATAAAACTCCTGTGCTCGGCAGTTCGTTTGGAGCTGCCCTGATTTATGGCTGTCAGCTCCTGCCTGACACTGTCCTGACAAGTTCTGCTGGTAGAAACTTGTTCAAGCTTGAAGTGACACTTCTGTGCTGCTGGTTTTCCTTCCCCAGAGAGGAAACTGCTCTCGACCATCCCAATTTCGGTGTCACGCTGAATTCCCTCTAAGTGTGTTTCCTTGCCTGGGGTCTGACTTGCTACTGGAAGCCAATACATTAAATCAGTTCCCCAAATTACCATATTGGCTCCTCGCTTGGGGGCTGTTTACAGTAGGTTTCAGACCACTGGTTGGCCCACGTAATGCCTGATTTGGAAACTGGTAGCATCTCCAGTTGGTAGCTGACAAATTCTGTCAGTTTGAGTCTGGCACAAGATATCAACGGAACGTGGGGAAAAGGGGAAAAAGGATTCTTTTCTGTTTTCCAGAAGATAGCTGCAAAAGACTGATTTGTTACATGCATGCAAAATAGGTATTAACTGGGTTTTTTTTGAAAAAAATTTGGATTGGGAAATTATGGTTTGTTGTAATTAAGAGTGGCAACCCTGCCCTGCCCAATTCTGTACTCCTGGGTCTTGCAAAAATATATATTCCGTGCTTGAATTTGAGCACTTGTGTTTTTTAAACACACCCCTTTAATAATTAGAAGACTGGATTTGTACCCTAACTTTCCAGACAGCTGGTAGATTTTTTTCCATCATCTTCATCTCCTAAAATGTTGTGATGTAGCAAATTAGCCATTTCTCACCATTTTTTCTGATGAACAGAAATAAGTGAAATCTGTCTCTGAACATTAGTGCAGCAGGCATGTGAAATACATGGTAGTCTACATGGCAGCAACCAAATAAATATGTTTTGCAGCTTTTAGGTGGGAAGGTGGGAAGGAAAATAGAGAAGGAGGAGCTAAGTATTCTGGCAAATATTATCTGTGAATCATGGGGGGGAAGACTCCAGAAAAAAAAGTTGGGAGATATGAATCATCACCCATGGAAAAGGGAGAGAAACATGTCAGAAGCCTTTGAGTGCATTTATCCTACTTCAAGTACCTTGTATCTTTTAAAATGCAAACCAACTGCAGTACTTGAGTTTTCCTGTGCTGTAAAAAGCACCGCAATCCCTTCAGTAAATAGATTCAATGATAAATTAACTCTCCACCCAAGTTGTGCTTTCTCTGGCTTCAGCTTCCAGCACTGGGTCTTCTGACAACTTTGTCTCTCAGAAGGAAGTGTCCCATTGTATTTACTTTTTGTGACCTATGCCACCATAAACTGTGATCGAGGCCCTCTGTCACCTTTCCTTTGATAAGCTGAAGGGACAGAGGGCTGTGAGTTGTTCATGATAAGGCATGTTTTCTAGTGCTTTCCCCATTCTTGTTCCTCTTTGAATCCTTCACAATTAACCAATTTCCTGCTTGAACTTTTGCCTCCGGGGCTGTCTCTGTATTCCTGTAGCAGTTGCACCTTTGCCAAAGGCATAGGCAGGATAACGTCTCTATTCTTCCTTGAAACTCCCCTCCATGTGCCTGAGTCTGCACTGGGCTTTGTGTCTGTGAAGGAAGATTTTATGATCAGCTGATCTAACCACAATTTTGGTGTGGTTTGGGGTAGAGGTGGTGGGCCCCCTCTTGGTTCCTGGCTGGATGAAAGTATTTTGTCGAGGTGGATATTGTTCAGTTTACAGTTTGCCAAGTGATTCAGAGTGCTTTGTGTGCTCTTTGATCAAGCTCTCCTGCAGTCTCCCTGTCACCTGCAGACTTTATTAATAATGATTTTATTCCAGGGTTTTTTCAATCATTGATTTAATATGTTAAATAGCATGAGACTGAGGACTGGTGCTGCTGGCCCAGTTAAAACTATTCCTATTCAATTTTCAGACTTCTATTCACAGCTACATTTTTCAATCTGAGGTGCCAGTTTTAATCCATTTTAATTTGTGCCTTGTTTAGATTATATCATTCTACCTACTGAGTCAAAACAGTGTGGAGAATCTGATCGCAGGCTTTGCAAAAATCCAAGTGCAGCATACCAACATTATCACCCTTATCAAGCTGATCTGCGTTCTCAGTAAAAAAAATTCCAATTAAAATCTATTTCCTGTAAACCCACACTACTGGCAGATATTCGTATTTGCTCCTTTCGCATTGTAATATATAATTTTTGGATTAACTGCCCATTACCTTACCCAAGATGAGAATGACAGTCCTCACAGTACCTGGAGGACCCCATCTGTTTGCTTTAAATTTTGGAGAAATTTTACTTTGCTTTGGTCTTCTGGAGTATTGTAAATCCCATCGTGTCCCTGTGGGGTGGAGAGCTTCCATGCCCGTTCTTTGCACATTTTCCAACTGACTGACTTCAAAATCTCTCCCTTTTCTAGCTGCTGTTTTAAAGTCCTTTCACTCATTACTGAGATTGAGTGTGATTCATTGTTTTGAGACAATATGCATATAAAATCTATTTCCCAAATATGGAAGACAGGTATTCATTGAATTCTTATATGTTTTCCTCATTGTTATTACATTTTTACATTTTTTCTCCAGTAACAGCTGACAACATTTTTGTTCTCAACATGCTTTTAAAAGTCCCAGATATCCTTTCCTCATTGATTTCTTTTTTTTTTCTCCTTTCTGGCTCCCTTTGTCAAATTCCTAGAGTTATTAGCTCTTGGTTTATAATTGTTATTATCAGTACTCCTTTATATCATTAGTGCTTTGTGTTGAAACAAATGTGTTTTCATTCTATGTCTACTTTTAAACTGAGAGAAATTTTTAAATACTGTCAGTTTGTCTCTTGGTTGTGAAATTGTGGCCTTTGAAATCTACAAATGTATTCTTAACACTTTTCTGATTACCATGAAAAGGCCCCTCTGTAGCTGATATTGCTCATAATTATTTCAGTATTGTGAGAACGATTTTTGTCCAACAGCAGCTATGTGAATGTACACGCTAGAATGCCCATAAACACACACGTTGCTTTGGAGTCGAGTCTAGATGTTGACAACAAATATGATCCAGTCATGATCACTGGCATTTGAGTAACCATTAATTTTTAACATCTGGGATCAGTTCCTCTGGATCTCTCATTAGGCAGTCTACCCCAAGCTGGGTTGAGTTAAGAAATTGGCTGCCTGTAATTTTTGAAATTCTGAGGACTTTTTAGTGCTGGTAGCCTGAGAACACCAGCATATGCCATTCAGATTGAAGTCCCATATGTTAACACAGCTTTTTTTACCAACACATGATAAATAAGTCTTTAAAGAAGCTGGTCATCGTGTTTTTCACACTGTTTTAGTGGGGTGTAGCAGGCACCAAGTAGCTCACTCCTTCCAGTGTGTTTGTAAGAACACAGATCCACCAGCTATTTTCAGTGGATATCTTTTACAGTGAAATCTTTATTTGCACAGACTTGCAGAGGTGATGAGATTTTGAGGTGGTGCACTGCACCCCTTTCTGTTTTGAACACTTGAGCCCACTGGGCTGGCTTATGCATTTGTGCTCACAAATCAGCCATTCTAATTCCTCTCGTTTGTTATCTGACTTCTAGCAGAAATGTATAAGCAATTAAATAATTTCACCCCTTTGTTTAAGTGGATGCTTCTGTAATTTTGTTCTCAACAACGTCATTTTAAACTACAACCAAAATCCTCACACCATTTGCCCAGGCAGTGGTTACATATGCAAAATTTTCTGACTTTTTCTGTTCATAGGGCAGGAGGAGCATTATAAGATCACATGCCTGCTCCGGCTTCTGCTCAATTTGACCAACCGTCTTTGCAGAGAGATTTCCTACAACTTCCTTGACAGGGATGCACTCTCTATCCCTACAATCTTGTCTTGGTCATTCATATAAACTCCCAAATCTGTAGTTAGTATTTCCCCAATTTTCTGCCTTTTCTGGTTCCTGTGGAGCCATTTTCATGCTTTTCCACAGGGAGTAGCTATGTTTCTTAAGCAGAATTGTTCAAAACCGCTGTACTTTTTTCTTTGTTACATCTGTGATTGCACTTCCAAACCACGGTTTTGTTTCTTTTGCTTTCATTACTGCTTGCACATCGCTCCAAAGAAATCTTTTCAGATGAGAAAACAGAGCCCATCCACTCCAGCTCAGAGCCTCACTCATGCTGCCAGCCAGCCCTGTGCATCCTCTGGAAATGAAAGTTTCTCAGATGCCTTCTTCAGCCTTGCTCCGAAGTTATTTTCTTTGCTGCCTCTCTTTGCCTCTCCAGATTTTGCTTGACAACTGATGGATAGATTAAGAGGAGTTGCTTAGCGCCAGCCTCCTCCACCAAAACGAGGGGTAAATCAAGCCTGACCGATTAAAATGACCCAAGAGTTTGGGACAGGAGACCCTCGAATGAAAAAAAAATCTCCAAAAGTAAGTAGGCGTCTCTTATCCGGCACGTTTTAAGGTCCCCAAATCGCTCTCTTAGGGCCAAACTGAATAATCAGCAGCATCAGGCAGATGACTTCCCAAGAGCTCTCTTCAAGTGGTAAATCGAGCTGTCGCCAGCTTCAACAGCCTAAAGAGGGATGGGCCCGGTGACAAATGCATTACGAAGGGCCAAGTGAACTCCGGTTGTGCTTTGTTTAATGGGACTGTGGCTGTTTGTGGGGGTCCCCGGTGAAGGACCGCGGTGGCCCCGGTTCCTCAGGGATGAGCTCAGGGCTGCCCATTTCTGACGCTGAGCTCTGCCTTCTCCGCCAGGTTTCCCGTGCACTGTGAAATGATGTGGATCAGGCAGGTGCCAGGGAGGTTTTCCTCCGCACCCGGCTCCCACTTGCTGACGTGCCTTTCGGGATGAGCCCGTCAGACCCACGGGAGCAGCAGAGGCTGGGCTTTCCATTGAGGTGCACAGGCTCCTTGAAATGCCAGCGCAGTGCTAAGGGCGCATTAAAAATAGAGGGAAAGACAACTGCTTGGCTTCATCCTATTCCCTAACTTCATTCCTTTCCGCGCTGCCTGCCTTTCCAGTAGGCACTTGGCAGGGTGCGCTGAGAACTGCTGCCCTTCAGCTGGATGGCTGGGGCACCCACTGGCCTCCCTGAGGCACGGCCGGTCTCCAGGTGTCCTACCTACGCCTTTTTTCCCCTACATATTCACTTCTCTCTTCCTCCCCCCCCACCCTTCATCCTTTTTTCCCCCCCTTTCTTTCTGTGTCCCTACCCATACACGTTTTTAATCTTTGCCTGCATCAGTGATGCCTGCAGGCAAAGCCTCCAGGGTTAGGCACAGCGGGAAGAGGTGTGACCAGCAATCCCTTTGCTAAGGGCGTTCCTGCTGCAGCCAGAGGCACGCACGCCACTGGCTGAGCAAGTCCCGGGGGGCAAACCCGGTTTTACTCTCAGGGTGCTGCTCACAGATGCTGTGAAGCCAGGCGCACTCCTCTCCTCCTCTCCTGGGCACATCGCGTTCCCTTTTGAGGTGATGATTGTGTTTGGACCTGTGCTGCGGGGAATATAAAAATATCCATCCCTTTGAAAAGGCAGAGGATCGTATTTCTTTTAAACCATACCTCAATCAACTTGTGAAAACCCGAAATATATCTGGACAAATCAGATTTATATGAAACAAGAAAAAATATAGCAATTTTGGGGATATTAAATGGCAGGTTCAATGTAGTTGTTCTTGGGCTAACTGGTGCTTGGGAAAATGGGGTTTAGATCGTTTTCAGAGATTCCCCTTTCTTTGCTGACAGTCAGAGAAAAGGTGCAAGAGGCTACTGCTTGTGTTTGTTCCTAAAGCAAGTGACGGTTGATAGGTCCAACTTTAGACCGACCGGCCTTGACAAGTTTCTCTGCAATTCTTTCTTGTGTGCAGTTTTTAGAAATCTTTGAACAGTGAGAAGCACAAAAGGTAGAAAGTTAACAAGACTCCACGGGGCTGTGAGATGGTACCTGACAAGGGAGGAGAGGTGCTCCTGCGACTAAAATAGGCGACACAGAAGGTGGTTTTGTGCTTGTCTGAGAAATTGGGAATCTTGTTACAGGCTAGGAAGGTCTGGTCTGCTCAGACATACAGTGTTCATAATAAAAGCTTTGGTTTCATTAGCTGAATGTTTTCGGGAGGTTTCTTATAATTTTCAAATGTGTCATTTTTAAGTGAGTTTATTCTGAGAAGTCGGTACTACAACTCGGGTATTTTGCTGGGGAGTTGGGAGTTGGTTTTGGCTATATTTGTGGTTCTGAAACAATTGCTGGGGTCAGGAGAGGGGGAGAAGAAAAGCCCTTCCTTTGGCACACTGAAGGAAAGATGTCCTTTTCCACCCTCTATCTCCCTTGAAAGAACTTGAGGTTTCTGCTTTCACTCTCCAAACCTGTGCAGGTAATTAACATCAATGATTTGTCCTTAAAAAGCAGCTTTGGCCTTGCATTTCAGAGAGAAATGTGGTTATTTCAGACTTAGCTTAGGTTGCTTTAGGTTTTGATCCTCAGCTTTGGTTTTCTTGTTATTCCTATTGATTGTTCCAATTTGTATGCTGTTTTGCTCAGTGAGTTGTTGATCTGTTTTGTTTCTAGTCTGTTTTTCAGTGGACACAGGTTTCTGATTTTCTGTTTTCTTCTTAGACTTTCAGGTTTTAATTCAACGCATGTTTTCCAGGATATTTCTCTCTCTGTGGCAAAGCTGTTGTATGATTATGTTGCTTGCCTCTTCCTTCCCAGAGACAATGTTAACAGATATCATGGGACGGATATCACCCTCCTCCCCCTAAATTTTATATAGAGCACAGCACTTAAGTCAGAAGCCGTATTCCCTTGCCTGTGGATTTTCCTTTGCTGGAAGGGCCAATTCGTAAAGCAGATGGGAACTGTCAGCTTTGTGTTTCTTGGGAATATGTTCCAAAATATATCCTTTACCATGTATCTTTTGCAAGGCTCTGATGTAGTAAAAAACATTGGGATATTAAAACCCAGTTAATGGAAAATCATTAACACTCAGCCTGGAAAGAGTAGAAAAACCTTTGAAAACCCTGCTGGCTAATAATCCCTTGGTGAGAGGCCAGTACAAGGGGGCTTCCCTGTTCTACTCCTCAGCCCTGGCATCATTCCTGGGTACCTCCAGAGGAGAAGGTTTACTTGTTGGGAATACTGCATATGGTGGGGAAGCAAAGAAGAGTGGAAGACAACACATGCAGCTCTGAGGGAGAAAGAGTTTGAAAGAAGAGGAAAATGCTGCTGGAGCATGGGGCCATTGGCTGGTGCTCTGATCTTCCCGTTCCTCTCTATTCTTCTCAACTGTTTTAAACTCTCCAAATGCCCCATGGGGAGCAAAGCAAATGGTATTACCTCTGCCAGCGTACAGTTCAGAACCTGGTTAAACCAGTGTTTGGTCAAAAAAAGGCCTGGTCCTTTTAGGGCCTGTTATCCTGCACATTGGCAGAAAGGTAGACAGCTTTTGCAGCCTGCCTACTCCATCAGTATTTGTGCTCTCTGGCCATGAATTTAAGAAAGATGTGCCAGAATTGACATTATCCTACTGGAACCAAGGGGCTTGGGGAATACTTTAAAAACTGGTGAAAACATGGAAGCTGCAGTTCTCCAGCGAATGCCTGTTGGCCAGAGGCACCGCGTGTGTGCATGTGTGTGTGCGTGGATGGGCTCTCTTCTTTTTAAAAACCTTTGGAGTGAGTTTTTTGGATACTTCAGACGTCCCTTTTTCTCACCCTCAGATTGTTCGCCGCCTCCCCAGCAGAGTGACATATTGTTTGCAGTGGAATTTGACAGGCTCAGATGGCAGTAGCTGCTGCAAGATTTTTTAGTTCTTGTTGGTGCTACGACAGGTCTCAACAAATTCCCTCGCCCACTCGCCCGTGGTGCATAAGAAACTTTCTCTAGTGCGAGGGGAGCTTGCCCATCAGTTTTGTCAAAAATCTCAGCTTTCCTTTAAGCATGATGCAGAAATTCTGGCTTTCTGAATGTGACACAGATCTGCTCTACGGCAGTGATGTTTGCAGATTCAGGAAGGCAGACAGACAAAGGCGAGTGAAATGTGAGCTCCCAAATAACCCTTTCTTGGCTTCGTGACGGAAGTGAACTGCCTGGGGTATGCGGTGGGAAGAGGCTGTGGGTTTCTGCCAAGGAGATGTGGCCCCATTCTTTGAGCTGTGCTCAGTGCCCCTGTGTAAGTCCATCCCCTCTCTTTCTATGTCTTTGTCGTGTATACAGGTGACAGACCTGCAAACCCACCCATCCTACCCCAAATACCAGGAGGAGACGTGAGTGCCTACAACATAAACCTGTGAGCTGGTCAACCACTTCTGTGTGTGATGGTGTTTCTGCTGGCCACCTCTAGGCATCTTCTCTAGGATGAGCAGAAATTTGCCCTGAAAGACCCTGTTTTTGTCTGCTGTGTCTGCAGAGGAGCTCCCACTGCCTGGTTCGTGGGGCCAGGGGAGTTCTCCTGCGTTCCTCTGTGTAAGAGAAGCACCCTGGGCTTAGCATCCTCTTGGAGTAGAACTGCTCAGAGTGACAGTGGCAGGCATGGGTCTTTTTCTGCAAAGAGATGCTGTTCCTGAGCTTGAGGACATCTCCATGTCCCTTGTATTCCTGCAAGAGTGAGGGCTTTGGAAAACTAGAGGAGACGTTTTCCAAAGCCATGAGCCCCCTTTCTCCCATGAGCCATGGACTTTCGGAGTGTGGCATTCACACCAAACCATAAGTATTTCATGTTTGATTTAGGCTCAGCCTCACAAGATTATTTTCAAGCAGTGGTCCTGAGGCTGTCCCACTCTCTGGCTTTTCCCTGGCATAAACAGCATTAGCCCGAGGGTGGCCCTCATCTGTGCCAGATGCCCACAGCCACGGCAGCAGGAAATCAATGGGGCGTGGGGATATTCCCCGCCACTGCTCGCCGCCGCTAATAGCTGTGGTGGTGTAGGAGTCCCTGTGGCATTTCCACATTACCTGGAGATTTCCCAAGGCAGGAGAAATCCTAAGGATAATTAAGCCTGTTTTATTTAGGGCTGAGCTGAGCCATCAAAGTGGCATAAAGCAGCCTAAATGGACCAGAGGATCTGGCACCTTATGCGAAAACTAATCATTTTCTGAGGTGGTCTGATAATTTCCGAGGAGGATATAAAATAATTCACACCCACATGTAGCTTTTAATGAGTAGAAAGGCCTCTCTGCTGCACGTTCTTGAATTGTACTCTTTTTTTTTGAAAAAATAAAAAAGCAACCCAATGATGTTTGCATGCAACAAAGTGAGAGGGAGGCTGTGGCAGGAGCAGGAGCTTGGGGCAGTGTCTTTGTTGCTGTTTTCATCAGGGTTAAGGGCTCAGTGACCATTTGGAAACCTTTTATGGGCAAACTGGCTAGCAGCCAGTACTGCAAATTTGCACTCCTGACTTTTTGATTAGTCAGTAGTCCATCAACAGCAGTAGAAACCTGAGAAACATTTGCAGCTAACCACGTGAAAAGCAGGTGTAATAAATCAGGTTGTTCAGGTTTAGTCCCAACTGGGAAATGTGTGGATGGAGGTAGAAATCTTTCCCTACTCCTGTGGTGGTGTAGCAGAATATCTGCTGCCTTGCCCCAGTCCCTCTTTCCAGCAAGATTTCAGCCTATACCAGTGATTGCATTCCCATTGGGAAATCACAGATTTCCAACAATTTCTTTTAAGATCCACAGTGAAATTGCGTGAATGACAACCATTCATCCATGTCATTGCAGGATCAGGACCACAGCGTGGACTTTTTATGCTTAAGGAGCGAGCCCTTAATTGCTCTGACTGTGCTAAGTGGAAGGAGCTCTCTCTGTGCCAGTGCCCCGATGGCAGCAGAGGCATCTTTTCTATTTATTTGCCTCTGTCCCACGGGAAGCTGGAGTGTGTGTCTGTGTGTGTGGGGAGGGGGGGACCTGAGCTCTGCTCCCTGGCTCCTGCCATGTCTGTGCCCAGGCTTTTCCCGGGAGCAAATCAGCAGAGCTGGTGACAGCAGAAGCCATGAAAAGACCGTGGCAGATGTGAGCCTGCTCTCTAATACTTTATGAATACTGAATCTGCTTTTTCTTCAGGGGGAGGGTGGCTCTCTGGCTGTGTTGTTGCTCGTTATTTATCACATGTAGGGTATACACAATACTGGAATGGGGTGTTGTAATGAAAGTTGCAAAGTTGCGTCCTGGAGATATATTCTGGCGGGGGAGATACAGGAGAGATCAAGAAAGCAGAAGGGAAGTGTTGGTGCCATGAAGATGGATCCATGTTGCAGACCATGGAAGAGCTTCAGGAGCATGTTTTAATGATATTTTACTTTTTTTTCCTTCTGGGTGGACTACTGAGCTAAAATGGTCGGGTAATCGTGGGCTAGAATTTTATAGCAGCTGTACAAGGATTCTCTCTCTCCCAAGTTATGACATTTTAGGATTAAACAAAACCTCTCAGTGTCCCTCAAGATGAATATACGAGTTGTAATCTCAGAAAAAATTTAGCGGATGTGTCTTCCAATCTCAGGAAATGGCAATTTACAGTCTTGGGAGAAGAAGGGTGGATGGGACAGGTTTCTCAGAGGGGACACATCGCACTGACTCCCCATCAAGTGACATCCAGCCTGAACAGTCACAACCACACAATAACTTAGTACTGCCATTGCCTTGGCTGCAGTTAAACAGAGACCTTCAGGCTCTAGCCCAGCAGTTCACTTGCTTTCCCAGGTATTAAAATAACACAAGAAACAGAAACTACTGAAATAGGCAGAAGGAAGTGGAGCTCTTCAACACCCCCAGCATCAGGCAGGCAGCAAGAGCAGACGCATCCAGGGATGGTTTGCATGCTCGGTGCTGTGAGTTGTCAATGGTGGATATTTGACAAAAACCCCTTTTCATAGCAGTTTAAAGAAAAAATTAGTAATAACTAAGCAAACCGCTGAAACCAACTGAGCTGAACAAGGGAATAACAACAAAACAAAAAGCCCAGTGTGTGTCTGTTGCCTGGGGCAAGCTACAGCTGATGGATAAAGTGACAGACGAATCCTTCCCTCATTTCCATTTTAATCTCTGTCTACTAATTGTCATCAATATCATCAGGGTCACTAGACCACTAGTGCGAGTCTACAGCCTTCCACAGGAACCGCAGCTTTATGCCTGCCTGGCCCCCAGGGCTTTGCCCCTTTGCTAACCTGGGCTGTACCAGGGATGCCTTGGAGGGGGAGGAAGGGCCCTTGGAGGTGAGGTGGGCTGGGTGATGTTTCCCAGTGTCACACAGAAGAGGCTACTCCTAGTGTCCGGCATTAAAATACAGGACAATTGCAGCCCTCTTTGAAATGAAAATTACTTGTACTCCCTTTATGCCCAGGCCAGCATTTGAAAAAAGGGCAGCTGGGAATCCAGCTCCCATTGGAAGAAAGGGCTCATTCCGACTCTTAAATCAATGACTGTGTGATGAAAGCACACTTTGGATCAGACCCAAGGAGGACAGAGTCAAAGCTTTTTGTCGGTTCTCTGCCTGGTGCTTTTTCTTCCCTTCCCCACTCTGGTACATGTGACACAAGTGACGTGCCGCTGGAGGACTCAAGGGGGTCTCTGCTGGTGTCCAATCAGGCAGTCCCTTGGAATTTTGTTCCCTCACCCCCCTGCCCAGGAAAGGCGCTGCACAGCATTGTAAAGGTAATGTTTAACCCAGGGGCTCCAAGCCAAATCCTGGCCTCTGAGCACAGCTTGAGCACAAATTGTGCCCATGGCAACTACGCAGCAACTTGCTAGGTTGGAAGCCTCCCATCCCCACTTGGAGGTAGCCATGTGGTCCTCTGCTTCTGCTGCTAAAAAGTAGTAGATTTTTGGTATTTACTCTGTCCCTTTATCCTGCACCCAGTCCTCCCTGCTTTAGAGGCATAGTGTGTTCAGGTGATTCGGACAAGGCTCTGGGTTGGATCTATTGGAATTGCTCCCTCATAACAATTTTCAACCTTTTTTTTTTTTTTTTTGACCCTGTGGATTATCCTTCTTCTCTTACTAACTCACTCTTTCCACCTTCTCTACTCCCATTCCTTTGTGTTGTCCTCCCAAAGTCTCAACATCCCTTTTGTGCTACCATCTTCATCTCTTCTCCAAATCTCCCTCGTTTCTCCTGAGTTACACCCTTCCTTAGACTTCCCAAATACTTTCTCTGCAATCATTCCTTGGCAGATCAGCTTCTTATTCCTTCTCCCCCACCTGGTAACCATTTCTAGAACAGGAGATGTGAGGATAAAAAATGGACTTTTCTTAGTTCTGCTGTTGATTTGGGATCAAAGGAGTTCACAGTAGCTGCAGTCAAATCCTCTGTTCATGCAGCTGTAGCTGGTGACAAGGACTCTGCAGGCTCTGAAGCACATCCATCCTTCCACTTGAGATGGTGACCCTGTTTTAGAATGCTGTGTGATTTTGAGGTTCCACATTTGCAAGGTGGTGCTTCTGCTTCTGTTGCCTGAGGGGAGGCGGCGGTGATCCTGGAGAGGGTCATCTTGGCCTCAAGGTGATTCTCTTTGGCTTGCTACTTCATTGCTCATACATTTCTAGTTTTCCAGTGAATTAGGAAGGGCCTGCTGCAATATTATAATGCCTCTGTGTGTGTGTGTCCCTCTGGCTGTGTGGGATTTTACTGCTGCGGTGTGCTGCAAATCTGTAAGGAACGGCTGATGCCACCTTGTAGTTTGTGTCCTCCTGAGTGATTCCCCGCCAGCGCTGTGACTGGGATAGGGAGAGGCAGAGAGGCAACAAAAAAATTACTCCGTGAAGCCATCTGCTGCAAATCTTCCCAGAGGAAGATTTGGAATCCCCCTGTTCCTGCGATGAAAATCTTCAGAGGCCCATGCCCTGTAAGCCGCAGTCCCTGCGGCTGCAACTCCAGATCTTTGGAGCTTATTGGTAACATATTTGCAAAGCTGCCCTGCTGTGATCACTGATCTCTGCCAGCTTAAATTTGGGAAAATGCTTTACACAGCCTTTCCTCTCCCCTCCTTCAACCCCTGCAAGTCTATATGCAAGGAAAGAAAGATTTAGTGTTTGAGCATAAGCACTGGTCAGCCAATCTGCAGCGTATCTTCTTGAAAACCCAAAACAGGTGCTCTTGGGCCATCAAAGTCTTGAAGCAGTTAAACTTCCTTTCACCTCTGTTGCAGTTCCTTTAAAAGAAATAGAGAGATCTTCAAAAGGTGGAAGGGTGGCAGGCCAGAAACGTAAAGCGTGTGCAATCACTCAGATACAAGTGGCACCACTAAAAATTGCCTTCATATATCAGCTTATGGTTTACACACTGTGGCAGAAAGGACGCTAAAAGGTCAGCAGAAAAAAAATATATATGTCAAGCCTGGAGCTGTGACTCCAAAGGTGTGGAAAGACATGATCTGAGAAGGGTTCTAGAGGGACTGGATAAGTGCTTGATATGGCAGGATTTTTTATTTTATTTTATTTTATTTTTTGCAAGGGAGCTGCTTGCAAACGTCAGCACAGAAGCCAAGGTATATACTCGCAGTAACCTCTTGCTACGACCCCTGGTGACAAGACGGATAGTTCCATTCATCTGTGGGTGAACAGCACAGGCTCTCTGCATTTTTTACTTGAAGCCCTGGATGAATTTGTTTGCGGAGGGGAATGTCACCGTTGTGAATGCTCTGATCACTCATGTGCCCATAGTGAAGTCAGTGGTAGGGAAGGAGGGGGGAAGGAGGGGGGCAGAGCAAGGAGGAAAGCAAGCTTCTCTCTGGGGGTCTGGGGGATGCCAGCTTATATCCAGCAAAACATCTCCAACCAAACATTAATGGAGGATGTGACTTCGAAACAGAGGGATCAGCAAATACGCTGTAAATTAATAATGTGCCCTTTTAGTAGCAATTGCTTTATGAAAATCAGTAGGGCTTTTTTTTTCCCCCCTCCTTGTAGAAGCAGCTCTGAAATAAGTGGGTCTCACTGGAGTTTTGTTTAAGACTGACCCCTTACTTTATTAACCGTGTAACATTTTAAGGTTGTTTTTTCCTCTCTGTCTCCTCCAGCAAGTCTCTATTGATCACTGTTTACAGTTATAATCCCTTTCAAATTTATCATCCATGACTAACACCACATGTATTGATTGGTGCTGACGGATGTCCCTGTATGGTGTATACCCACAGTGATTCTGGCTAGTGAAGTACAGTGGATATATTTTTTTCTCTCCTTCATTTGCTTTTTATAGCTTTCTGCTCCCTCCCTTTTGTTCTCAGTCTGACTAACCTATTTCACACAAACACCGGGGGATTAACATGTCTAAATTTAGGACAATTTCTTTATTCTTGATGAGTTCTTTGGAACAGGAAGGAAAAGAATGGGGAATGATGGGGTTGGGTTTTGTTGTTGTTTTTTTCCCTCAACTGGGAAGCTACTGGAGGGAGACAGGCCCTATAGGAGATCAGATTTATGAGGGACATCCACATGTCTTAACCTAAAGCCTAAAGTAACAAAGATGTAAGGGCTAGTTTTTTTAGGGACAAATTAGATGTCACTGGTGACTAAGGACAAGGTGTCCGAAATCTGGACTATAAATGGAGTCATTTGTCAACGATGCATTTTTGCTTGCCTGCTGCAACATTTCCTCCATCTCTTGTTGGCCAGAAATAGAGCTTAAGGTTAATCTCTTTCCTGAGCC
This sequence comes from Oxylabes madagascariensis, assembly GCA_013400675.1. NCBI lineage: Eukaryota > Metazoa > Chordata > Aves > Passeriformes > Timaliidae > Oxylabes > Oxylabes madagascariensis. The sequence goes on along the minus strand of VYZR01054469.1, from coordinate 32,332 downwards.
ACCTTGATTTAACTTTAATTTACAAACTTAAACTAAATAACTAAAACTAAACAAATAACTAAACAAACCAAAAGCCCTCAGCCTCAAATGTCCTCAAGGATTTTGCTACAGTAGCACTGTAAAATTTCTGTCACTTAAGCTATTGTTTTGTTCTTGTTAACCCAAAGCTCTGAACTGTACCTTTCAAAGGCTGGGTTCCTTCCAGATTTAAATAACCCATTTGTAACTTTTTTTTTGGTGTGCTTTATGCAATGGCTTAAATACATGTTCTCGTACGTGCATTTTATTTGGGGGTAATAAGGCAGCAAATATAAGACAGAGTTGTTAAACCTCAGTAAAAACATTTTTAATAATAATTTGGCATTTATTTAATATACAACCACTATCTTGTTAAATCTAACTCTTTAGATTTAATAGGATAGTTTATTGTATTATAGCATTACTACTACAATGCTATAGTTATGGTTGAAAAGGCATTTTCATTATAAACTCCTGTTTGCAGGTGCTTATAACTTCCTGAAGTGCAGCACCTCTTCTATTAGAATGTGAAATCACTCCCTGTACTTCTCAATTTTTTTCTTTCATCTCCATCTCCTTCTCAGATACAAGGACGTTTAGATGTCAAAAAGAAAAAAAAAAAAGAAAGAAAAAAAAGAAAAACCAAAAAAGCAGCATTTACTGGGGAGCAGCATTAGAGCTGAGAATCAAAATTCACCGAAGTGAAAGGGGTTCAGAGTTAGAGTTTAGGAAACTCTGGACCTTGATCAAGTCGCTGTGCCCATGTCTGGTAAAGCACAAAGTTGACAATTTGCTCAGTAACGTGCAGTGCCATTAAAAGGCAAAAAAAAAAAAAAAAAAAGAGAATAAGAGAATTCTCTTCTGTGTGTGCATTTCTCCCTCACCTTGAAGGCAAACAGATTTGTCTGGTGCGGTGCTCAGGACTGGTCCAGGGGTCAGTGTACTTACTGGTGAACTGGGTTAATGGCCAGGTTTTATGATGAGCAAACAGGACCTGCCCTCAGCAGGGCTGCCTCCAGGAAATGGACACTCTTCCGTGCCGTCCCAGCCATGCCCCTGAAGGGGTGGGCACACACAGTGGTGACATCCACAGTGGCCACCCGACTTTGCTCTGGTGTCACTGTGGGTTGACCCTTACAGCATTACTCAGCTTTAGTAAATGTAATATTTAATTGCTTTCTGGGCTGAGAACCACTTGCAAACAAACCTTAGCCTCAACGGAGACTTTATAAGTTAAATAAATAAACGCTGACAAAGAAAGACTGGAGACACAAAAAACCCAAACAGGAGCACAGCACTAAACCGCTCCATAAAACCTGTGTAAAGAGTGTGTTTCATGGTGTCAAAACAGCAGACTTTTTGCTTTTCCACAGGCTGAGTTTGCACGTGGCATAATTTTCCTTTATTTCAGTCCTGGCCCAGAAACTCCTGCTGGAGTGGCACTGAGCAGAGGGTTGGTTGGTTTGTTTGGTTTTTTTTTATTTTTCACCAGGCTTAGACAAATTTCTCATTTAGCAGTGGGAAGATCGATGCAAGAAGAGGCACATGTGCCCTGTTACAAAGGGTGCAGCCTGTTCTTGCTGCTGTAGAACTGGAGCTGAGCAGGGAACAGAAAGCAATCCTTTCAGAGCACAGAATTTTGGTGGATCTCTTCCAGATCTATGCAGCAACACAATCCTTTTGCTTAGGTCTAAACATCAAGTCTTTTCCGAGAATGCAGGTAGAGGTAGATGTGAATTCATCAAAACAAGAGTTGTTGTCTCCTGCTCTGGTATAATCCATTGTGGGTTTACCAATACTAATTGTTTCCTCAAATAAACAGCCTCAACTCTCCTCAAAATAAAAGGGTTTGTAGCTCCAAGCCTTCTGCCCTGAAAGTCCTCCCTGCAGCGGTGGCAAGGCTAAAAATGAAAGTTGTTTTCAAGGAAAAACAGATAAAGTAGGTGAACTTTTCTGGCAGGACTGAATTTTCTGCAGGTTATTCTCCCCATGAAGTTTTGCACTGCTGAAAATCCTCATGCGAGGTCCTTTTAATGTTCCTCAAGTGCACGTCCAGTGACCACAGTGTTAACCACTGCCTCTGTCCAAAAGAGAAAAAATGCAATCATTTAAAAGCAGCAGCTACAAATAAATTCATTAAATGGAAGATGATCCTACAGATAGCTCTGAGCAGCTCCTGGATTTTCAGAGAACTTGTACTGCATTACCACTGTTTCAGCCTATTCTGTTGGGGATTTTTTGCTGTACAGGTAGGCTTGACCTCTCTTTGCCAGTTTTAATTTTCCTGCTGTTTTTCAGTAGCTCTGTGGTCATGTTGCTAGAAAAGGAGCACTATAAATGGATTAATGAGCGTCATGAGGAAATGGGAAACTGTCTCCTTGATTTTTTTTGACTGTTTTAGTAAACACAAGTATTTGAAAAATCTTGACGATACAAGAAATGGGAACTTTCTATTTTTTAGTTTTTTTCCTTTCGTGAGGATCATTTAAAAATACCCACAGGTTCATTTTTGTGTAATGCCACATGACTTGGCATGCTTCAGATTGTAGTTAGTCACTTTTTGGTAGAATTCGCTTACAGAATAATGTGTGCATGCCATTTTAAAATCATATTCAAACATATGGAAAATCCTTTGTGCTTGAAAAATGTGGAAATCTGGTCAAAAATGGGCTAGTTTTATCTTAAATCCAGTCAATTTTGTTGTAAACGTAAGTGGAGCAGAGCTTGGTTTTTGGAGAGAGAAATTCATCTACAAGGGTGACATTTCCTGGCTGGGAAGACCTTCTTTTGAAATTTGAAATAAAACACAAAAGAAAGAGGTGAAGGGAAACACCTCTCTTGGATTTGCTTTTCTGATAATGAAGTGAACCCTGGACTTTTCATGGGCCTGGATTGTCCTGTCATTGAGCCCAGAAATCTCCCAGGATTTTGGACCAATTCTAGCCAAGGGAGGGTCTGGAAATACTGACATTAAACTGCAGATCTCTGGGGATAGTGCAAATGTTGATTGGGAAGAGTCTATGGAAACTTCCTTGGAAGAAGGAATGATTGTCAAGTAATTTGTATTAAGATGTCTTAAAGTCACTTGATTGAACTGGAAGATCAGGAGGAAAGAGAATTCTTCTCCACATGAAAAAAAATTAAATAATCACAATAGTTCAGATTTTAATATCTTCCAATGGTAAAACATTTTGGTTGTTTCAGATATCAGCCTTTTCAGCTCATTGTTTCTCCACACGGCCAGAAGATTGTCATGACCTCTATGCAGTTTGGCCTTGGATGGATGGAACTTCTTACAGTCCTTATTTTTCACTCTCTTGGGAAATGCATTTTCACATATTTGTCGCAAGAATCTTTTATTTTCACTTCCTTTTTTCCTTTTTTTGTCTTTTCTATTTTTTCTAACCTCAGAGGTAGCAATCCTACTGCTATTAGCAAGATGTCTATTATAGTGTCATTAAAAAAGCTATAGTCAGAGCATGGAATGACTCACATCATGGAGGAGTTAATAATTCACTGTAATAAAAGAATAAAGTTTTATGATAAACCACTCTCAGGGGAGTTAAATATAATCCTTAGCGGGTCACACACTGACTACAAAGCTTACATTTGTAATGGTAATTTGAATTTACTACATCGCCTTTAGTTTTTAAGCGTTTGTATGTCATTAGACCTTATAAATTGATTTATATATTCAACTCCAGTATAATTCTACATAAAGGTACAATAAATTTTATGGATTATAGATATGGCATCTAAAACAGTTTAGAAAAATAATTATATTGAATTCACTTAAACGGCGGTGATGAACAGTGACGGGGATGCCAGCCTGGCTCAACTTCTGAGAACGGCACGAGGTGGGCAGGGAGCTGCCAGTGGTGGTGGGGGCAAAGGGAGGGGACTGGGCCGTAACTGGTCACCCAAGCCCTCTCTTCAGTGACACCAGGTGCTAATGCTTCACACAGCCACAACTGTCCCCGATCGGGACCCCCGTGCTGCTCCAGAACTCCATCTCCTACTGGGACTTGTGGGGTCCCCGTGGCCAGGGCCTCACTTAATACTCCAGTGGTGACATTGCTGGTAAAGGTACAAGATCCCCTGCAGGAAAGGATTGTGTTTGTACCATAAACAAGTCACTTCTTCCTAAAATCAGGCTGCTGGGGTGCACCTTAGGTTGGCTTCAGCGGGATCTTTCCTCAGCACTTTGCCTCCTCTGCGCTCTTTATCAGAAATAGCTTGTGAACATGAAAAGATCTCTTCTTTCTTCCCCCCACCCCAGCTTGGATTCAGCAAATATATTCATAAGAGGAGCCATTAAAAATGTTCATATTGAACATTCTTTATTGATGTAATTTCAGCAGAGCTGACTGTGAGGAAGTCACTGTTGGTATTTTGCCCTGACATGGCAGATCCTGCTCAGAGCCCTCATCCTGTGAAAACTTCTGTTTGTATTCCCAAGCATGTGGAGCAGCCCCTGAAAGCAGTACAGGACACAGCTCAGAAACACTTGATAAACTTCACCGTCTGTTTCTTAAGTGGTTTTAAAGAAACAACCAGCTTTTTAATGCTGCTTTTCCTAAAGTCGGTGTAATTTCAGCGCTGATCTTCAACCTCCTTTGTCTAATCCGCTGTGTAATCTTTCCCATAACAAACCTAAAAAAATCCTTGTACTCCCTGGTGGGCAGTTATCAGTGTATTCCCCATCACACTCACACATTAGCAAAGCTTTATCCCATCATCGCTCCGGTTTTGAAAGCATTGAGGTAAATCTCAGGTGGCATCCTGCACTCAGTGGGTGTGTCACTGATGAAATGACCCAGCCAGCTGGACAGGTTTATGTACAATTTACTGGAAATGTATTAAATGTGTCTCGGGAAATGATTCTTTAAAACGTTCTCACTGCCAGTGCAGTAAAGATTAAGACCTTGGCATGAAACAGGGAAAAAAATTAAATAATTTTCAGAAGCTTGATGTAAAATAATGATACTAAATGTAACTTAAAGTCACCACAGGATTAGCATTTAGGGTAAATTCCTACTCCTCCCTTGACTAATTTCCATAATAATTCAGGGGTCTCTGAAACTTGCAGGCTGAATTTGAGCCCTGGCACAAGCACACTGAGTCCTGCTTTAATCCCTCTCAGCCAGTTTGCTCAGACAAATGCAGGATTACATTGGCAAAACCAGAACTTGCAGGTGGGCAAACTCTTGGGAAAATAAACACTGTTATTTTCGTGTAATTATTTTTGATATTTCAATTCCTCTCCTTATATTCATTGGCTTAAATATTGTGAGGGCAGCACTTAGGCTGCCTCCCAGATTTTATTTGTGCCTGAATTCCCTAAGCCACTCAAGAGAACTTTACAATCTCCTTGCTTAACATACAGTTAGCTTTAGATGTTGCTGCGTGCAGACTTCTAAAATTATTATTATTTGTGCCTTTTTTATCCATCTGTACTTCACTGTGACTGCCTTGTTTGGTTGCATGGAGCACCAAGGGGCAGCGTGGCTTGGAGGGCTTGCAGGGGGGCTTGTCTGCCACAAAACCGGGGCTTGCCTGGCTTTTGAAGTGCCTCCAGGGCTGTTGGCATAGAGAAGAGTGATCAGGATAAATGCAAAAAGTGGATGTGATGCCCCTCTGCCCCCAAACACTGTGGTTGCAAATGGTGGGAAGTGGCAAAGGGTGGGTGCCACAGGCTGCACAAGATGCCAGGGGGACGGCGGCCAAGGGGCTTGGAGCACCTTCCAGTTTCAGCAGCTAAAATTATGCCGAGATAAACTGCTTTCTGCAGTATCCTTGAACATTTGCTCCGCAGCAAATAAAGGCATTAAGTCCTTCCTCCTCTTCCAAACACACAATTAAGAAATAAAAGGTAATAACTGACGATATACAAACACTGAAATTTCCATTCTTCACAGATTAAATGATCCTTGCTGCAGATCATGAAAAAGAGCCATTAGTGAGAGAGGGGGGGTGTGGGGGGACACTTTGTGTAGCAACAAGCAGTATATTCTGTGTTTTAATAAGAAGGAAGCTGATGGAGAACTGCAGCATTTAAAATCACAGTGGACACAGCAGGTTGATTTTTGCCAGAGCAGGATGAGTGCAGGAGAACAGAGGTGGGAGAGATGAGGAGCAGAGCTGGCAGTGACCAGGTGCCCTCCTTAGAGTTTCACAAATTTGTAATTTCAGGGGTTTTTTTGAAAAGCATTTTAGCCCTTCCAGATGGGTCCTTGGGCTTCCTCTTCTCATGAATTCAGGCGCATTTTGAAGAAAATATTTCAATTCTCGTTCAAGTCAATATTAATTGTTGTTTAGTATTGGATTATATAATGCTATTTCATAGGATTATGGAATTAAAAAGAGTAGTTAGGATGTCTTTACAACAGGCAAAGAGTTAATGGCTTCGAGTTGAGATGGAATAATTACTGCCTGGATTGATTTACTATTTTATTTCTATGATGTTTGAAAATCTAATAAATCATTTTACTTTTATCTTGATAGATAATACTTTCATTAGGAAAATTAGATGCTTCATTATAATGTTTATCATGAGCTGGAAGCTTTTTTTCAATTCTTGGGGTTTTTTTAAGTTTTAGGATTCCACAGTTCACTTTTGCCAGGTTTTAATTTTCTTTATCAAGTTATCATTTTCTTAGTAATTCCTAAGTGAATGCAGGAGCAGAGGAGTGGGCTGGATCAGACCTGGGGTCTGCTTTAGAGCCTCCCATGCTATTTACCTGGGGAGCTGTAGATGTTTTAGAAAATCAGGCTGGAAGCTCTTTAGACTCTTAGATGCACAGATGTGGAGACTGGAGGGGGATTGTAAAGATCTTTTACTTTCAGTTTCTGGAAAATTCACATTAAAAACCCCTCCCAGCAGCAGGGGAGACCCCTTTATTCCCGCCAATGCAGTGCTGACCACTTGCTTGATGAGCTTCATTTTGGCTTGAATGTGCAATTTTTTAACCTTTCCTCTCGTGCAGGGTGTTGGTTTTTGCTAAGAAAACTTGCAGTGATGGTGTGGGCTGGGGCTTGTGCTCACTCTTGGCCCAGCCTGGCTGTGGGTTAATAACCTCTTGGCTGCCATCCCGTTTGATGGTTTGCCATTAATGCAGATTTATGGCATGGGCACCAAGACAAAGGAGCTCCTCACCTGCAGCAGGGCACTCTAACACCCATTCCTGTTCCCTGCAGAAAAATCCTTCACTGCTGTCTTGAGTGCAGAACTTTCCTATATCCAGCCACAAGGAATGTCACAAGGCACTGTCGGACTCCAGCACCCATTTCAGTCCTCATGGCTAATTATGTTTGTTTGAAAATGCTTAAAGTGGTTGTAAAAAAACTCCAAAACACAACAAAAAAAAAATGGTATGTTAATCTGGAAGATGTTCCTTATCCATACAACATCTGTAAGCTCCACATACTCACCACTCAGGCTGATTGCTTCCACAATTAATGTGCTTTGCGTTTGTGATTCTCTAATCGTCCATTGCATTGCAAAATGCACAGCATATATTGAAAAGTGTCTATAATATGTTTTAAAAGGAATTCTTAACTAAGCTCTGACCTTGACACACACTGAAGGTGAAGAGGATCAATCACAGATAAAAGGAGGGGAGCTCTCGGAGGACATGCGTACCTACGACTTTTCTAGGTGCAGTTCTGGATCTGTATTTATTGGTATTTATCTTTGAAAGCTCAAGTAGAGCTTTCAGAGACAAGTAGAGATGCTGTAACTGATTTTATTTGAAAGTGAGAGATGGGGTCAAATGGAAGCTTTTGGGTCTCCTCCTTTTACTTTTCTACTTATATAGAATGAGGATTTTTACTGGGGGTGCTTAACGGCATTCACTTTTTTTTTGGCCAAATGTGTTAATGGGAGTTTTCAGCAAAGCAAACTCCAGCTTCCCTAGCTTCAAATGAGCTGGGAAAGATCCTCATCCGGCCAACTCATCATTAATTGGCCTATATAGTAACAAACAATTAAAACTAAAGGCCTTATTCATAAAAAATGTATATTGTGTTTACGTGTTTGTGTGCGTAGGGGCTTTTCCTGCACTCCAGCTAAAAGTGCAAGAGACACATTAGCGTCCTGTGCAGCTTTTTGGAATTTATTTCTTTTTTTTTCTGAGTCACAACTGACCTTTTCTCCTGGGTTCCTCTGCAATTGAGTGAGAGAATCCTAGAATATCCTGGGTTGGAAGGGACTCACAAGGTTCATCCAAGTCTGAGTGGCTGGAGGTGTTTGGTGTAAATCTTCTGGACAAAAAATAAAGTTTAGACAATATGTGAAAATGTCCAAACAAAAGCTAATGGCTGTGAGTCAGCAGTGCTGGCTTCTGTTGGCTGATTGATTTTCAGCAAGTCACTGGCTTGCTAGACAGGTTGTGAAAGATCTTTGCTGGCTCTGCTGGGTGTGCAAAGCCTGCAATTTCTTTCTCTCCTTTTCTAAAAGAGGAAAAATAAAATAATGTTAAATAGTTAATGCGCAGAAGAAAAGGAATAGAAGAGAATCATCTGTCTGATGCTGAAGTTCATGCAAAGCCCCAATTTGAGTTTTTTTCCTCCAGATCCTTGTTTAATAACCAGATGCATGAATGTATTGAAATATATGAATGCAATTCCTATAATTTTTTCTTTTTTCTCCTTTCTTGTTTTTTTCCAAGTAATTTTCTTTGTGGGGTGTGGGGGTTTTTTGTTGTTGTTTGTTTGTTTGTTTTTTTCCTGCACAGACTCTTGGGATATAATTTATGTGAGTCCTGGCTGCAGAGGGCTGCACAGGACTGCATGGTATAAAGTTGAATCGTGTTCATTCTGTTGTGAAATACCTGCAAGTTTTAGAATGATCCCCACTGCAAACACCTCAGGTGTGCTGGAGGCGCTTCCATCCAGTTAGGTTAAAATCACCAGGTTACTTAAAAACACCCCAAGAAAGCTCCGTTTCTTCTTGTTGCTACTCCGTATCTTGGGAGCCGGGCTGCCATGCTTTGTTTTTTGGTTCCTCCTGAAACAATCCTGCTCAGGCACGGATCCTGGCTGCTTCCCATCTGCTCCATGGCGGTGGTAAGGCCACAGCCCTCGGTGGTGTTCAGCGCCAAAGGGAAGGTCTCCACTTGTGCCAAGAAAACAAGGGACCGTGTTTCCAGGTGCGGTGCCAGCCCGGCGCTAACCATACGGTGTTTTGTGCCGAGGGAAAAGTTACCCTCTGGGGGAAGGAGAGGTGGCCTCCGGTCCACCTTCAGGATCGGAATCTGATAAACAGTTTCAAATGTCAGTGGCCTGTTGTTGGTAATTAAATCGTAATGACAGATCCGTGCTGATACTATCAAGGTGCTTTTTGTCCCGGGAAGCCTGCATTAAGAGGAGCCGCAACAGCAGTTTTGCTTGTTACCTCTTCCTACGGTTACAGCTAGGTAGCTCATGGCCATCAGCTTCCCGAGCAGGAATGTGCACTGCCCCCTCCATGGGTTTCCTGCACAATCACCAGGAATGTGAGCGTATCTTAAATATTTGAACGTTCAAATGTTTGTCAGCCCTGACTGACCAGCATTCCTGGTTGAACGCTCCATAGGCACACATCTGTTTGTGCATCTTTACATCCAGACCTGGAGCCTTTAAAATTTATCTGTTAACTTTTGGAGAGAGGAGGGAAATGTCTATAAAAAGGTTAAAGTTCAAAATGAAGGCACTCGGTCAGAGAAATATCAATATGCAGCTGTCAGGAGAACTGACATTCTGAGTCACAAAAATACATTTTTGGTTTCGCGGGGGGGGGGTTAACTTCTTCCATTATAAATGACTAAAACCACACGATCCGTCATGGAGATAATAATAACGGTCACCTTCTTAAAAACAACAGCAATTGCTTTATTCCCGTATTGTTGTTTGTGCCCTGGAAAGAAAAGAAGCCAAATGAGAGTGTTTCAGATGTTTTGGTGAGTGAGTGCCATCAAAGAAGTTTTGGAGCCCTTTTCCATCCTGTTCTGTAGAGGTCAGCAAGTTTGAGGAATTACAGGCACTAAGTGAAAATGAAAACATCAAGAGGCTTGCTGTCTATCACAAGTATCACTAAATCTTTTTGAACAACCCTGGGCAGTGAATTATGGAAGCATGGAATTGACTTACAGTTTATTTCTAGTAACAGTCAGTTACTATGTCAAATCTAAAACCATTCAGAAAAGCCTATAAAAATGTATGACAAACTAACCAGCAACCTCTAGATCTTTTTACATGTGTATGATTTTAGAGAATGTCTCGCTAGCGCTCGTGGAAATGAACAGACAGAACATTTTCACGAGGCTGTAGTTTTTTGGGTTTTTTTTTGCCCTCCTCGCTTGTGTTGTTTGGCATCAGAGAAAGCCTCTGGAGTAGCTTTGCTGGAGGAAGACAATATGGTGTGTGGGCAGGGGAATGGCGCAGCTCTTGCTCCTGCCTCCCTCGGTGATGATCTTCCCCTCTGCCAGTGAATGCTCTCCAAACAATCTCCCAAACCTTGTTTCAAGGGGCCTTGTGAACACCTGGGAACCTTCTAGCAAAGGTGTTGCACCAAACATGGCTCACCCCAAGGTAAGAGAGAGGAGGAGGAGAGGTTGCCTGAGTCTGTGGGGCTGTCCTGCCACCCGCGAGTCTGGGTCTGCTGTTGGCAGAGAGAAGAGCTAAAAGCTTGGGTGTTCATGTGACCTTATGGCTTTGTGGGGCAGGGGGGAGGGTTTCTCCCGGCTGCTTTAAATGCAAGTTTGTAAGACCCACATGGTGCTGTTTCTAAAACAATAACCTGGCGGGGGTCAGGTTATTGTTGGGCAGCTCGGGGGTCTGGGGAACAGAGGTTATTTCAAAGCAGCTCCATTTTGTTCCCTCTGCAATGAGTCCCCATTTCCTCTTTCCCCCAGAGGATTCCTGGGAAGTGGCACTTCCCTAAAGGTGTTGCTAGATCTGAAACGTGTGGTTGGCTGATGCTGCGGCTTTTCAGGAGAGGCCCTTCCAGGAATGCTGGAAAAGAGCCCCTTAACTCTCCTTGGGCTGGATCACAAATTTTAGGGTAGGCAGGACCATTTGGACCTAATTCTCTCTCAGAGATGAAGTCTGGGGATGGCTTCATAAAACTAAGTGAAAACAAATTAATTTAGAAATATGACACAACTCAAGGCAATAGATTGTCCCTCTCTAGTCACTCTTTTGATGGGCAGACTGGTATCTACCAATTGGGTGAACCTATAAGGAGGATATTTGGCCACTTACTTGTGAGGACTACCCTGAAGACACCAAACAGGGAGCAGGTCTTTCACAGCTGGATTTTTGTTTTGTTTCTGTGTAAGTGGCAGACAGCATTAAAATGTTTTAACATTTGCCACTGCAAGAATGAATGCAAAATGTCATGTGTCCAGATAGCCATTTTGCTTTCCTTGTGGTGCTTGGGCTGGGAAAGCATCCAAAACCGAGTTTGTCTTGCAAGAAATGATTTCAACATCAGACCCCTGGCAATTGTATTTTAAAACTAACACAGCCTAATAAACTTTCACTCATGAAACCATCAAAGTTGTGTTTACTAGCAGAACACTTGGGTCAATAAAAATACTCCACACACTAGGATTTGGGCTTTTATTATTTTGCATTTATTGAGAAACAAATTGCAGAATAAAGTGGGGCCACAAATAAAACACTCCTATACGTTCAGAATATAATACAAAATGTAATTAGGCAGCACATTGTTAAAAGTCAGGACCAAAATCTAACGACATGGTGTCACCAGTTGTAAACTTGTAACTGTATAATACATAATTGTCAGCTGTTGAGAAAAGATCTCATTTTGATAACACATATTGAGATTGGAAGCTTGTTTGTTAATGAGGGGTCTGAAAAATACTTATGACTCCAGGATGCTTGACAGCTCTAACTGCAACAATGTGCTGCACAGTCAAAGAACAGTGAGTTAGAAGGGATACAAACAAAAAATAAGACCTTTTTAGGAGCAAAGAAACAGGCATGTTTATATTTAAGGAATGTATTAAAATCACAGCCATCCTACTCTGATATTAGAATCAATCAATAGATTGACTTGTGATTAATTTCTGTTCATTTCTATTTTATATGCACAATTTGGCCTTAAAGCTGTTTTTTTTTCAGAGCTGTTCATAATATTCTCAGCTTCATCTCAATGCAGAGGGCTGAGGAGAGGAGTGCTCTGCTCCCCTGAACGTGGGCCAGAGTCAGAGCAGCTCCTGCTGCCCACCTTTGCTGGATCTCAGCACAACCCAGCCCTGAGTTGTTCTCTCTCTGGGTTATTCCTCTCCTTGTGCAAAACAGGAGGCTGGGATTTGAGGATGCCACCAGATTTCCTTCAGGACTGTCCCCTCCTCTTTATGGCATCACCCATGCATGGACCCAGGACCTGTTGGCTGCTGGACACGGCTGCAGTGCCCAGCATTTCTTTGTGCTGGTTTTCCCAGCTCTATGTGCCTGTTGAAGTTGTGCATAAAGCCAATATTCAGCACAAAAGAGCAAAGCCATATAAGTTGCACTAGCAGGTTGCTCCACACCTTTTATTTCTGATCTGTGCTGCTTTTATTTTCTTGGTGAGAGATTAAGAAGGTATTGTTAAGGTTGTTCTGGATGCCACAAAAACTCCAGGTAGCATTTTGCAGTGAATTTCAAAATTTTTGAGTAGCGTTGTGCCGGTAAACTCAGATTTGAACTCCCATGGCATATATTCTGTTCCCTCATTATCCCGAGTGCTCAGAAAGCTCCACACAACCCGTAGCAACTTGTTTTCTCAGAGGGAGTGATTACATGTGGTAGAGTGGGTTTCTTTTGTGTGTGTGTGTGTGTGGCAGTCATATAAAAGCCAGACCCTGTTATTTTTTAGAGTATTTGTAGCAGCTGCAAAGGAAATGTCCGTGTTGCTGTATGTTTTAGAAATGAGGTGGGGAGTCTTGACGCCTCTGGAGACTCTGCTGGCAGTGCTGATGTCTTCAGGTGGCACCTGAAGCCTGACTGAGCTTGCTGCTGTCCAAGGAAGGACGCAGGTGGAAAACTTTCCTCCCATTCACTCTGCTCCCCCCAAACCCAGAAGGAACAGTGACCAGTTTGGACTTAAGGAAGATAAAAGAAAATGCTTGGGTTTGCGTTGCCATATTCTTCTTGCCTCTGACAAAGACTGCATATAATGCTGGTGTCACAACAACCTGCCGCAGTGGCACTGGAAATGTGTTTCCAGGTCACCCTCAGAGATATGGCTCTAAGCAAAAAGCAGGGGGGGCTGAGCTTTGTACTGACTGCAAACAGATTGAAACCCCTTTGGTGCCTCCAAGGATCACAGTGGCTCTCTGTGCCCCAAACACCAAAATCTGGGGACCTCACTAACACAACAGAGGGTCTGGGCTCTTTCCCTCCTTTCTGCTTCCTCACTGAGTCCCCTGCCCACTTCATGAGCAGACTTGCCGTGGAAACTTTTGGAAGGAGGGGTTGCACACTTTAATTACACAGTTCAAACCTCAGTTCTATTGCTCCCAACATCAAGCACTTTTTTTTCCTTACTCTTACTAGAGCAAACCTTGCTACAAGGGTGAGCTGCATATAGTATCCTGCCTGCTTTGCTTTCCTTTCCACAGTGCACAATGTATTTATCCTCCAAATGTCCATTTTCTTCTATTTTCTCTTTGTTTTCTTTTAAAACAGCCTTTAACCATTGACGAGTTGAAGCAATTGCCATAGAAATACTATGTACCAAAGTCTGCTCAGGCTCAGTGCTTCTTCATTGTTATGGTGCAGCAAATTCCCAAATCCTGTTGGCTGCCAGCACCCTCAAAGAAGGAACCTCTGCTCTAAGGAGGCTGAGGGGGGCAATCCTGTTAGCTGGGGTTTGGCACTGCACAGTGGGCTGCATGGCAGCCCCCTTAAGAGAGAGGTTTGGGAGCATCTTCTAAATTAGGGGGTCAGAGCGGAGACCAGAACCACCAAGGAGCAGCTGCCTGGACACTGCCTTCCCCTCCCCTCCACACTCGGAGCTTTTGTCTTGGAGCCGTAGCTCTGCTCCGCTGCATCCGCAGGATGGCCGGGGACACTGGGGGCTTCATGGGGAGTTGTCAGAAATAATTGTGCTTCTACCTTTTTGTGCTATCAGAGGGGAAGATGTTAAACTCTCTGTGAAAGCTGGATGTGAACAGGGATGGACAGTGGTCTTCGGACCATTACAACCCACTTCCTCTAATTTTTAAAATTTATATACTTTGTAATGCATTATTAATTTTCTTGTGAGTGATATGACTTTCAAGGCTATCAAGGGACTAATCTATTTTTTACATGGAGTAGAGAAGGATTCTACGTTTGTACAAATAAAATACTCCCTGGAAGCAATACAACTGAAATGATATCTGCAAACATCATGGCTTTACCTCTCTTCTGAGCAAACATCAGCTCTCTATAGAAAGTTAACACTTTAATTAGACAGAATTTCAAATGATTGTGCGTGTCTGCTATTAAGTTAAAGTGTTTGTATCCTTTTTCATAAAAATTACTTTCTTTGTACAGCACTGAGCTAGGAAGCCTGGAAAGAGATATCCAAATCCTTAGTTTAAAGATATTTGGAAAATACACATGATTAAACAATCACTGGTATTACCTGAAATCCAAAAATTGGGTTGCCATGGGTATAGTATATTTGCTTAATTCTAGATGATTGTTCCTTGCCTGCAAGGAAAATTATGTGTGGCTGCAGAGATTTAAACATGCTTTTTTCAGCAAAACTCCAGGTATAATGGTTTCATAGGTCTAAGTGTGGAGATAATTTTGGTTTTTGGATGTTAAACAGTAGCGAATATGTGCACACTGATTTAATATAAAATCTGGTGGAAATAAATAAAATCCAGCGAATGTTTATTTGGGAGTTGGGTTTGACCTCCCGAATAATGTTAACAGAAGGTTTAATATACAAAGTTTCACCTTTTTTTTTAATATTTGAAAAAATAGCATGAGTTCAGTAGAATAGTCCTACTGAAGAGTCGAGTACAAATGAGGAATAAGGTGTGATTAAAACATGCCATTGAAAGAACAGTGAATATTTTTAAATGATTTGCGTTTCATGGACGCTCAGCTCACAATGTATCCACTTTTTCTTTTTGTTGGATGCTGTTAGCTACAAAGCTTCATACCAGCCTGTCTTCATACCAGCTTTGGAGAGAAAATAATGTCCATTTTTTCATCTCTGTATTTCCTCCTCTTCACTCTTTGAAATTCCTGTTACTGATACCAACCACAGGTTCCTCTGTGCAGAAATGTAAAAACCTGGCAGGCACAAGGTGTGATCTCTGATCCACCAGATGTACCTGGGGCACTGAAATAGCACCGAGTGTCAAATTAAGTCTCATTTGGATAAAGAAACCTGGGTTGGCTGCAGAGTTTGGACCTTTCAGTGCCAAACCCACCGGAGTCCAGTCCTTGTGGTGAGGAGTCAGCTCAGCCGTGTGTGCTCTGCCCTTGTAAAGGGTAGAGCAATGTTTCTCCCCAGCCTCCAGGACCTGGCACTGCCAGAGCTTTGGTGAATGTTGAAGTAAGTAGGAATCATCCATCTTCTTGTACGTCTGTGAATGCCAGAGATAACGCACCTGGGAAAGGCAGGGCAGTTATGGTTCTTAGGGCTTTCATCCGGGAGTCCGAACTGCATTTGGTGCACCTGAGAATAGGGGATGGAGGGTGGTGTGTGCAGGGATAAATCAAAGTGTCTTTTCAGTCCAGCTATAAATCTGATCTGCTGACATGCTCCTCTTCAGGATTACCTCTGTGCAGCAGGTCCTCTGCCCACCTCATCCACCCAGGTGAGAGATGAGAGAACGGGAATTGCCATGCAGCTCTTTTCAGTGCTGTTCGATGGTGCCAGGGCTTTTGTCCATTCTCTTTGTGGACTGCCCATAGCCAGAGCTTTGTTACCTAATGTTTTGGTGGTCGTTTTCATACCCATGGCAGCTAAACTTCGTGTGCTTTAACACTGGGGTTATGCTCGGCAGTGCAAGAGGGAGGTTGCTCTTCCACCCTGCCATGTTCCAGTGTAGCTGCACAATTCCCTTTCATGTTTGCAATCTAGCTGAGGTCCTCATTGCAGGAAGTGGTTTGCCAAGCACTCCGCTGGCACAACATAAGCCAGCACAGCTGAGAGCAGGGGTCGACCTGGAGAGCAGGGGAGCGATATCCCTGAGTGGTAACATCCAAAATAATGCTTTTATCCTCTAGAGACGGTGTGTGATAATGCTCAGCCTCAGAAATGGATTATTGGAGACATTTAATAGGCACTGCAACCTTGAGCGGTCCTACATAAAAAAATGCTCCCTAGGCATCGTGGAACACAAAGGTGGTTCCAAACCAGCACTGCTTCCAGGCACAAGCAGTGGCAAGAACTGCTCAAGCCTCCATCTCATATGTGTACTGGGCTTTTCTCACTCCTTGATTCTCCTTCAGGGCCATGTGGGGGCCTTGGACCTCCTTTTCAGTTTTTGGGGTGCAGTTTGCCCTGTGCAGAGCACACACGTTGCTCCAAAGCACACGAAGTTCAGAAAGTTTTGTGTTCTCTCCTGATGAAACCTGCTGTCAGTGCCAGAAGGGACCCCTTGGGTCTGTGTGCAGTACAGTTCTAATATTGTACAGAGCTGTGATGGACAAGCAGGACCATCCAAAAACTCTAATTCTACACTGGTTCAGAGGAGAAAGATACCTGCCTGTCAAAGCCTGAAAAAAACTAGTTATGAAAGACAAAAAAAAAAAATCCTCAAAGACTCGTTAATTAGTACCATACTGTGAACGAGTTACCCAAGATCTGCTTGGAGCGATCACGCACCCCAAGAGCTCAAGAGTTTTGCACCCAGAGCCGACACTGACTTTCTCTGTGGCCCCGGGCAAGTCACTTAACTCCCCGTTGTTCATTGAACTGCAGAGGGGAGATAACAATCCCTGCCTACCACGAGGTAGGTTGTGGCAGGATAAATTAGCTGTTGGCTTTTAAAGCACTTTAAAGATGTACTGCAAAGCATTAAGAGCACTTGTTTTTATGAAGACAGTAATGGTTAAATGATAATTCTGTGCTCTCGCTGAATTTGTTAGTTTTAAAGTGTGAGTGTTATGCTTCTACAATATGCTATTAATCCAAACAAATTACTAAGCCTTTGTGTAGTATGTGAGGAAGCCCATGAATTTACCTTTCCGTAGCTGTAAATGCAGTGGAAAGGATTTGAACTTCCCTTCTCACCTCAAAGCCTCTGGCAAACTGGTCACTGACATAATAAATATACAGCATTTAATAATGCTTCACTTTTCCTCTTTAAACCATTAGTTGTTTCCTGCTTGACTCAGAAGAACTTCAAATTCAATTCATTAACATTTCTTTAAATAGCCCTCTTAACAATGCCGGTTTGGTTTCCTTGTTACGTTCCGCCACTAATAGCGGTTTTTACTTCTAACCTGTTATTAATTAGAAATAAAGACTGGATCTCTTCATTTCCGAATTAGTTTTAGCGCCTCTTTTCTCAGAGGCCGAAGAGGGTCCTTTTTTTTTTTTTTNAAGGGGGGTTTTTTTTTTTTTTTTTTTTTTTTTTTTTTTTTTTTTTTTTTTTTTTAAGCCAGGCGTGTCGCGTTATATAATTGTTCCTGGGGTAAATAATTTAGCCGGTCAGAGCAAGTGCACTCCTGGCCGCCGTGAGTGGTCAGCCCGGGCGGCGGGCAGCGAGGCGTGGCAAATCCGAGCCAAAGAGGAGCACAGCTGCATGAAACTTTCATTAGGGCCGAGGGAGGGAGGGAGGCAAGGGGCTCTCGGCGTGACCCGCGGCGCTGCCCGGGCACCGCTCCGCCGCGGCTTAAGCGTCTCGGCCGCCAAGGACGAACGAACGGGCGCAGACCGCCTCAGCCACCACCCTAATCTTTTCTTGCCCGACTTCAAAGCCTTCCGTGTTGCGTCTCGGACTGTAATTGCCCTCGAGGTATTTTCAGACTCGAAGCGACACCGGGAAAATTGAGCTTCCCGATAATGGTAGGTCCGCAGTTGTGTTTAATCAATTATGTAGCTGGTCATGAGACTGGCTTTTTAGTTACAAGGATTTTAAGGCCAGCCCCTTATGCCCTGGCTGAGGAGAGCAACAGTACCGAATTAAAGAAACACTCTCCGTTTGATGCAGCTTAATCTAGGCTTTACCTGTTTAATTAAAAACACGCTGCCGATACCCACTTACTCCTCCACGCTCTAAACAGCCGGTCGAATGCCACGCTGTAATTTCCTACGCAAAACTGTTTAAGTTAGGTGGAGCTGCAACACTAATTTTTACGGATATAAACAGATCCACTCAGCAGCAGCAGCATCTCCAGATTCCTTGGAGCTGGTGGCAGTGCTGTAGTGCAGGGCTCGGAGGTGCGCGGATGCTGGAGAAGAAACCTGAGCCGAGCTGGGAATTAAACACGTGGCCTCGCTAACTCGCTCTGAAAGATGCATGACAGCCAAAAGCTTCTCTCCCCAGCAGTAATGGAGTTGGCTGGGGTGCAGGGGGTGCTTCCAGTGGAATGAATTCAGATGACCCTAACTCAGCAGCTGCTTTGAGATGTGTACTAGCAGGCTGTGGGAAGGTCTTGCTTTGGGAAGCTGGTGATGGTGCTGCAGGCCAGTCAGGGTTACATGATGGTGTATCCTGGTGCTTACAAATTCAGTGTGGGGCGTTGTGATGGTAAACTGGCAGTGGCACCGTGCTGGAAAAGTGAGAAATATTCAGGGAGAGGGAGTCTGCCTAGGGGTCTGATGACACTCATCCTGTCTCATGCACTGAACCCACAGAAGCTGCGTGACCTCTGTGGATGCTGCTGGGTGTTTGCCTTTGGTCCAGGTTGGCTGGATGACCACTGAGTTACTCAGACTACAGCTGTTAGAAAAGCATCCAGGCATTGTCCTGCTTCCTCCACCTTCTGCCTTGCTTTCCAACATACCGAATCCTTCTCTATCCAATTTCTTCTCCCTACCCCAAATCTCCACCTGCTTTTCAGCAACGCTTAGCAAGCCGTTTACAGCACTTCTCTTGCCTGCTTCTCCTCTTTGGAAAGTCTCATCAAACCTCAGTTATTGATGTTTTGATCAAGCATGAGGTACAAGTTTGATGCTATTTTGAATCTGTTTCACTTGGGGAAGAGGGAAACTTTCAAAATTCAAAACATCTTACAAATGCCTACATTACTTTGGTTACTTCTGTGCTTGACAGCTCCTTGCCTGTGATGCCAGCTAGTTGCAGAAATATTGTCTCTGAATTTTAGATATCCAGGAGAGTTGATGATATGTGAGGAGGTATTGATTGATGTATACATTTATACCTCTTCTACAAATTCTTCTTTCTCAGATAGCAATACAGTCCCAGAAGAAGGCAGCTTTGAATGTCTGATGTTCTTACGTGGTTCCAAGCAGGATATCTGTCTATAGTGTGGAAGGTAGGTTATTCCTTAGGCCTTTTCCCTCTCCTCTAATTTTAGAGCATTATGAAGGAGTTGTTGTTGCCAGTCGTACAAAGCTGGTGGGCCGCCTTGTTGGGAATCACTCGTTGCCCTAACCCAGTTTCAGTTATTCTATTAATACACCACTGGAGTCTGGCTGGAGCACAAAGTCCTCTGTGGACAGGCCAGTAGCAATGTCTCTCTCCTGGAGCAATTATAAGAGAAGTTTTACAAAGGTGATAATTTGGATAAGAAAGATCAGAGGGGCACAGCAGAGAGAAAAAGAAACGTTGGGGGAAAATCAGGTTGGAGCTCAAAACTGAGCTAACGGAGGCTCAGTGGATGATGTGATTAAGTTATAAAAAAATGTGCCTTGCAAGCACAGTTCCAGACCGTTCGTGGAAAAGAAACAGCTCTTATGGCAGCAAGACTGAACTTCTGAATCTCCTCTTCTCACAGCATTCACCTACGAGCAGTGGGCTCCTCTCTTGAGCAAGGCTTTGGTGTTAGCACTGATGCAGTGGTGACTATTTCTGCACCGCTCTCCCCAGCTCTGGGTATGGAGTTAGCCGGCAGCAGCAGGCTGGGCTTAGCCTGGATCCACGTCCTGATCATGTTCCCCGTATCATCCCACACGTGCTGTGCTTTCTTAATGTGCTCGTGGAGCTCCAGTGCTTCATTGCTGATTAGGCAGATGGGCTGATACAAGACCAGTCCCTGGAGTGCTGCTTCCATACCAGCAATTTAGTTGTGTAGCTCTCTGCTACAAAACTTATTGAGGATGGCAGCCTGGGCAGTCCCGTGGAATTCAAGAAATGTTATTTTTGTTCTGAGGACGTTGTGAAAGGATTTTAATTATGTGCATGGTTAATAAATGTCATGCTACCCATCTTCAGGCATGCATACGCGTGTGGTGTGCTGCTCAGGTACCCGCTGGCCCGCAGTGAGGGTGATGTGCAACCATATTTGTGACGTATCATTGCTTGGATTGCTTTTGGGGTAAGCGCAGGAAGGGATTGTTCCCACTACCCCTAATAGTTCCTGCGTGACAGACACAGAGTGTGTAAATCTTTAATGTGTCTGCAGCTGGGAAGGCAAGTGGCTGCTGCCCTCTCTGCAGTCAATTACACCATCTTAATTTGCTCTGACATAAAATTAGTTTCTTCCCTTCCCCTCCCCCCCCCCCCCCCCCCC
>VYZR01054465.1:70386-82849 GCA_013400675.1 Oxylabes madagascariensis | reverse complement strand
TTCTAAATAAAAACATTAAAATAAAAATGGCTTTTAAAATAAGGGTATAAGCCAAAGGTATTAACATAAAATTATCAGTAACATAAAATTATTTAAGTAGGTAAAATTTTCTCAGTTATACATACACAGTAGTTTATTCCAGATTTTTTTGTCACAAACTCTGCTTTATGAACAAATCGCCTGTTGAACTCTAAGGGAGCAAAGTCCCCATGACCCCCCATGGGGTGGCTGCCTTGAATGAAGCACTTGGGATGTGCTCTGCCAGACTTGCTGCATTGTTGGTTGTGAATGAGTGCCGATAGTGACCTGTGTTGCTCAAAGAAAGCCGAACCAAGAACAAGATCTGCTGCAGAGATAACAAAGAAATTGTTGTGAAAGTTGCATGGAAGAATGAGATTTTTCTTGTAGTATAGTAGTCAAGTAAAAGCAACATTTTGCCTTACCTGTGATAGCGGGAGACACAAGGCTTAAAACAGAAGAGGCAAGAACTCCACTGCAGCTGTAGATAACTATTTTTTGACGTAAATATGATAGCTTTTTGGCTAATGATCATATGTAAAAAAAGAGAACATCTCTGTGATGTGCATATTTTCATGATGTTTTTACTTTATGGCAAGTGTTGAGATTTATTGTAAGGGAGCCGTCAGAGTTAAACTTCCTTGAATGGTCTCATCCTTTCAGTCTGCTTTTGAAAATGGGTTCAAATAAAACCTTGTAACTTTTTTGAACAGGAAACATGGAGTTTTGGTGTTGCTCATCTGGAGGTGGATGTGTTGTTGATTTTTTCTTAATGGCAAGTGTTAAGGTCCCACGGGCACATACACCTGCTAGGCTTCTAGTCCCAAGGAAGCTTGTTCACCTAAATTCATTTGCTGCCATTGTTGAAGGAATGCGAATAGGTATCTAGCTACAGAGGGAGGAATGGTTGTAAGCCTGAAAGCCTGAGGACAAAACAGGCATGGGACAGGTGCTTTGGGTGGCCTTATCATAGGGGCTCTCTGTGGTCAGCACTGTTTTGTAGTGAATTGGTCTTCATGCAGAATGAGTTCTGTGTTGTTCTGGTTCCGTTGTATTTGGTTTGAAAATCACAGGTAGTAAAAAATATTAGAAAGACGGAAAAATAATTTTCACTGAATTTTTTCAAACCTTTTGAATCTAGATCAGCAAACAGTTTAAAATGTGGAAATTTAGATGATTTATTTAAATTGAAATGAGTAATGGAATAGTTTGGATTGGAAGGGACCTTAATGATCATTTTTGTGAGTTTTTTTAAATGATTTTTTTTTTTTTTTTACATGGGAAAAATCACAATTGGAGATTGCCTTTAACTCAGCCTATGTATTCCCTCAGTACTGGTTACCTACCTGTGGACATTTACCTCTGTCCCTTGAGATTCTTCCCCAGGTGATTTGTGGCCCTCCCAGGATCATATATTGTATTTTACACTTACGCAGCACACACATGCATATGCAGGTAGAGGTGTGGCTTTCTGTTAGTGAATTCTGTCAAGGTCAATGCTATACAGTCATACCTTTTCATGTGTGGCAAATAGCCTCAATAGCTGGCAGCTGCAGTTGAGTCTGCTCTGCCACGATACCTGGCCTCAGCCCAGCCTGTTGTGAGAAAATCATTCCGTGTCTTGCATACCTGCTCACGGCCACCAAAATGCCTCTTGTAGCAGCTGATGTTGTCTGTGAGTCACCAGCTTGCATTTTGCTTAGTTGCAGGTGTGAAGTTCAGCTTAATCTTTGCAGGTGCGAGATGCTTTTCTCACCTGTGTCTGAATAACTCTTGGCTGAGCAACATCAGTGGTTTGGAGCTTCCCATCAGGGCCTTGAATAATGTTTTAATTTTCTCTTAATGTTCTTTGCCCATTTTCAATTTGCTGTGGTATCTGTTCAGTTACTCGTATGATTATAGGTAAGAATAAACACCAAAATGAAATGTGTGAGTGGCTTTGTATACTGACATAATGAACTAAATTTTCCTGAAGTGCCTGACTTTAAAGAACTTCAATACAAAGATGAGTTAACTGCTCTCTCCCACCGTATTTTTTTATGGCACACTCAGCTGCTTCCTTATTACCATTATTTTCGTATCACATGGTTTTACAAGGAGTTGGTGAAGTTGGTTGTTTGGGGAACCGGAGCCTTTGCTGCCTGTGATGGAAAGGGGAAGCAGTGTGATGCAAGGAGATAAAGATGTTTAGGTGAGGTATGTGAAGTTGTTTTCTTTTTCTCTTTTTCCTTCTTTCTTTTTTATACAATAAAATAGGCAATACTTTTGGTGGTTTGGGTTTTTCAGTAAGGCACCAGAAATTGTGTAGTCTTGAGATGTCTGCTCATATCTTTTCAGTTTCCAAAGCATGATGCTGCCTAAATACGTGCGTCTCTGTTTACTCAACTGGTGAATCATTTTGTAAAATATGTGCTTGGCTTCTGGAATAAAAATGCAGATATATTTTGCAGCCACAGATTTGTGAAATATTCTAGGGTTGTGGCTACAGAAAATCAACCCTCAGCCCCTTCTGTTTTTGGAAGAAGTTCGTATATGAAACAAGAATTTCTGATGGAAATTATTTTAAAACCTTGAGTAATGAATAATAAACTAAGACATAGTCAAGATAACCTGAAATATAGTTTATTGTTTTCCTCTTTTAGAAATATGTAAAAGATGGATATATTTACTTCATTGTCAACTCTTGTGAAAAAGGAACTTCAAATTCACTGATGCTGGCTGCAGATAGTTATAGTTAAGCATATGGTAATGCATACTAATATTTTAATGAATTTTGTAGCACTTTGTTTGTCAATCTGGTTGCTGAAATGGGTTTTAAATATTGGGGAAACACTGCTCTTGGTGATGATAGGTTGTGCTTCAGAAATTAAGTGCATTGGAAAGAGTCACATTTTGAAGAACAACATCTCTGCTGCTCCATAGAGAGCTTCAGCATTAATTGAATTGATCTGTGAAGAGAAGTGCTATTCTCATTTAAGTATTATTTTTAAATCTACTTAGTAAACATTAATCATGTGTGTTCATCAAACAAAGGTGCAATATTCCTGCACTGTTGTTTGTGATATGCAGGTGTCTTAAGAGCAGTGTAGCATTATGAGCTTTCTTGGTAGGTCTCCATTCCTAACAGAGAAGGAATAAAAAGAACTAAGATGCTTTTACTAGTTTGGTTATCTTATCTTCTAAGATCTTCATTAAAAGCCTCATGCTTGTTCTAGATTTCAATAGTGGACACTGGTCATTATTAGATTGCTGAAGAGGCACATGTGTTAAGTTTTAAAGCACTTTGAAGCACAGTAATGAATGGTAAAGGCTTAGCAATGCTTTGGTTTGTGGTAGATGGGACCAGAAGTGGCTCTAGCTTTAAAAATGTAGTCTCTGAAAACCTCCTGGGATTCTGACAGCTGCTGCATCAGACAGAGATTAGGAATTGCTGGAGGAGTGGAGGGCAGCACTCAGTTTGCTCAGATGACTTACTGAGTTGTCAAAGGCATCTTGCATCACTGGACAGTATCAATCATGTTATAGTTCTGTTTGAAAATATGTCTTATTCTAGAGTTAATTAAATTTAAAGAATTTAAATTAGGAACGTCTTCTCTTGTTCTAGTCTTAGAAACCTATTTTTTGAGAATGCATTTGGAAGTGTGTTCACACACAGTCCTGTTGCTGCTTCAAGACAGCATGCCAGGGATGGCCGTGATTGCATTTCTAAGTAGCCCATGTTTCTCCAAGTGCTTTACTGGTGTGTGCAGTGTCGGCTCATGTTGGTATGAGCGTGTGGACTCCTTTTTAGCTTTGTCAAGGCTGTTGCTCTGTAGGTCCGCAGGGTATGGGTTCTGGCGCCTGGCACAGGTGGACTTGAGAGAATGTACTGGGGACACGGTCTCTGAAATAATACATATTCAGATTTAAATTTGGACTGATTACCAGAAAAGTGCTTGCAAGCAGAGGTGCCCATAATATTTGCTGACTAAATTGTATCTTCTAACTGTGCCCTGTAATATGTAAGAACTCTTACTTTATTAGCATCTTAATTTTTTTTGGTATTTCTTTCTCAGAGGCCACTTGGTGCCAGGCCTCCATGCTGCTTGTGCACCAGGATGTGAAATGATGAAGTAGCTTGGGCTCTGCTTCTTGCCATGTTGGTGTCTCTCTTAGCAAATGTTCAAAATGCCCCTCCTTTAATTTAGTTGCTACCAGAATGAAATTTTCATCACATGCAGAAATCAGAAAATTAAAACCTTTTCTTAATGAAGTGAATGGTGTATATACATGCAGGAATGATACATGGGAGCAGCCTTTGTGGAAAGTTGAAAGTGCATGAGGGAGGAGATGCAGAGCAGCCGCTTGCTGGTGAGGCTGACCTGCAGCTCCATAGCCAAGCGGTGTTGGCACCGCTCTCATTCCACTGTTGATGCTTCAGAGGAGGAGGGCGATACATGAGCAAAAGTGCTGTACCTGGGAGAGCTCTACACCACTCCTGGTCACTTGCAGCTGGTCATAAATTTCCATGCTGGAGCTGGCCCTGTGTGGATGTGTAGTGGCTCCTGGGCAGCCCCACTTGGCTGTTCTGCTGGCAGAACCCTACCTGCTGATGGTCTCTGCTTTAGTGCTGCAGTGCCTCCCAGCATAGACAGGACTCGTTTATATGTGACCTGTTCAGATTTATACAGCAGAGAAGGGTCTTTGCTTTTGTTTTTGTTTTTCTTTTTTGCTTTTTTGGGAAGGGGAGCTCTGGAGCATTGGAATATGGCCATTAATTTTTGTAGGAGAAACTCAAAAGTGTGAAGTGTATGCTTTTTTCCCTTCCTGAATAAGGGGTATACACATAATTTAGAATGTGGACTCTCAAAACTGTCAATTTACTGTTGGCTGTCTCACTTGCAATGGCAAGGTAGCAACTTCTTCAGTTTTCTTGTGCTTAACTCCAGGAACTGTGACGTGGGTGGGGTTTCACTTACCCGTCGCTGACTTTTCAAACTGTGCAGTTAGATAAGACTGAAGCAACTTGCTATAAATGTGGTGACTTGTTAAACCACATTTATTGTGCAAATGAGCTTACATCCTGCAAGATCAGCAGAAATGCTTGGTGTTTGCTTGGATGGAAATTAATTAAAATTTGGCGACTGAAATTAAAATAATGGATTTGTTGCCCATTGTGTTATATGAATCTGCCTTTCAGTTCCCATAGTGGGAATTAGCACAGTTGCAAATGTTTTTTTGGCATATGTGAGCTAAAGTTGGTGCTAAGTTCTGGCATCCATAGCCTTCTCAGATTTTTACTGCCCTTTAATATGTGTTAAATATATGTGAAGTTCCTAATGGGAGTAAGCATACTAACAATCCAAAAATATACTGTTGTGGTGGTGGTGTAGACTCATTTGCTTGTAGCTTGCATTTGCCTAGAACTGATATGAGTTAATCTGCTAATTTGATTGCAATTGTTAGAATTAAAAAAAAAAAGGTACCGGTGCCATACATATCTTGGATATATATCCAGATTTGAATTTTGATTGCCAAAAGCATACTTACAGACTGAGATCTTTAGTGTTTGCCAACTAAATTATATCTTATAGCAATGCTTTGCAATATATAGAAACTCCTAATTAGATATTCAAAAAATGAAGATGCTGTTATTCAGACAAGCTTCATAGCAGGCCTCCGCAGTTCTACCCTGTCAGGATGTGAAAGGATTACGTGCTCTGTGCTCCTGCTCACTGTTAAACGTGTTGGTTTATCTTTCCAAAAATACGCTCTTCAAATCTGAACCTTCAAATTAAATGTAATTATTTGCCCCCAGCCCCTTCTCCCAGAAAACCTGGCTTTCTGAAGGCATGCTGGTGGTGCTCTGAGGCAAGAGAGCTTGTATGCGCTGTTGTTGTCTACACCTGGGGAAGTGCAGTAAGCAGGTGTAATTCGTACCTGGTTAGACCCTCTCTTCTTTGCTTGCCCTTTGGCTCCGTTCCCGTGCAGGACTGCCCTGGGAGGCTCCAGCATCCAAGCACTGTGGGGCTGAGGGCTGCTCCCGGTGCCCCTGGCCGTCGTCCTCACAGGTACCAGCGTTGGAAGGTGTGGGGAGATCTGAGCACGTGGCTGCGTGGGGAAGCCTGGAGCCTGGCTTCTGCCCCAGTGCTGGCAGGATGCTGCTGTGCACATTTCAGGGGGTGTTGAAGCCATGACCTGGCAGCTGCCTGGCGCAGGAGCAGAGCCCGCCAGCGGAGTCCTGCCGAAATGCTTCCATCTGCCTGGCCCCTTTGTGGGTACCCTGCCGCTTACTGCTCAGGTGTGAAGAGGTCAGGGAAAGTAATCTTATTTCCTCTTTGCAGTTACCAGAGAAGTTTGTAGTGATTCACTGAATAGATTTCTCACTACTTAGATCATCCCTTGGCCTCTCCAGAGGATACTGTGTTGCTGCCTCTGCTCATCAATAAGATCTTCCAATGTCTCTGGAGGTTCAGGTGAGAAAAGCAATGCTTGTGCTAACTTGGAAAATTTAAACTGAAAGAGAGTACATTTAGATCAGATATTGGGAAGAAATTTTTTATTGTGAGGGTGAGGCACTGGCACAGTTTGCCAAGAGAAGCTGTGAATGCCCCATCCCTGGAAGTGTTCAAAGCCAGGAACTTTGAGCAACCTGGTCTAATGGGAAGTATAGGGACACTTTCCGCCTGTGGTGATGGGGATGGAACATGATTATTCTTAAGGTCCCTTCCAACCCAAACCATTTTATGATTCTGTGAAATGTTGTTTCTAGGTAAATAATGTTTATTGATTAGATTCATTATTACTACAAATAATTTTTTTATATTGATTATTACTACTACTAACTTTTTAAAATGATGTGGTGTTAAGGAAGGTTAAGTTGCCAGAGCCAGGTCAGGCTTAGATATTTGCAGTTGCTGCTATGCCTGTCCTGCCTCACTCCCTCTTCTTTGAGATGAGCTGATGGGTCTGCAGCTCAAACCAGAATCTATTTTAAATTCAGTATGAGGGTGCAGCTTTATGTGTGATCTGGTCAAATTGCATTACATAAATTGAAAATAAATGAAAAATGCTCTACACACTTCTATCTAGCTAGATATATTTAGATTTTGATTAATATCTGGAAATCTATAGTGGAGGAAGATACACACAAAAAAAACCCACTTTTTTTTTTTAGTGAAAACCCAGAGGGTGGCTGCATGTTTAACTTAGAGCAGCTTTAATTTTTTATAGTTTTTACGGTATCTTGGCCCTGCCATCATTGGGATGATATTAAGGCAGAGCTGGAAGGCAGTTCAGTGTTTTAAACGTTTGGAAACCTCAGAGATGGATGGAGAGGGCTGAACCAGGAGCTTTCTCTTTTGGCTTAAATTGGGGGATTAATTTTACTGCCTTTTCCTCTTTCTACCTTGATGAATATGTGCAGCCTCTGAGTAAAACTATGGTGTCAGGTTTTTGACACCATAGTTTGTCAGGTTTTTTTTATGGCTGAGGGTTTAGCTTTGTGGCAAAAGCATCTCTCCTGACATTGTGTGAGTGTATATCCTGGCTGGTGGGGTTCTAATGCTGATCTAAGGTCTGGTCCCTGGTTCTGTTTGTGTTTTGTGTCCTCCTTATGCACACGTGTAGTAAATCTGCTAAATGCTTCCTTGCAATACAAACGAGGATGGGAGTTTAAAGCAGTGTTTTAAAGTGCAGCCTGTTGCAATTGATTTTGGGAAAAATCAAGAGATGCTATCTTAATGCAGACTTCTCCATGCTTGTTAGGAACTTGAGTCACCCTTGAATAATCCAGTTTGTACAGTCTATGAAAACCTGATACTGCACTCTTGCCTATTTCTTCTTTACAGTTCTGTGGCAATGACATAGTCATAAGCATTAAAAGGAGAAACCATAATCTTCTCTGCTTGCAGCCCAAGCCAACACTAGTCATCCCCTGATGCTATGAAGTCATTCTTTGCTTTGAGGTTTCTAACTAAAACTCTGTTCCAAATGTCTGCTCTGTGTGAGGAGTAGAGGCATTAGGGATGGAGTCCTGGTGCTTTCCCCACTGCCGTTGACCTCTCTTTAGACCATCCTCCTGTGGCCGAGGAGACCACTTCTGCAAAATCCACATTTTCCCTTGACAACAATCCCTCCTTCTCACTTCTGGAGCTCTGGAACAGAAGATGAAAATGAATTTGCAATGATTGCACAACCCGGTTATGCAACGAGGCTGACGTGGTAGCGTTTACATATGTAGAAAACGCCTTTTTGAAAAGATGATATTAAGCACAGTTTCACCACCTTCTCCCCAAAGATGAGGGCAACTGCATTACTGGCTTCACCTGGTTAACCTGCATATTAAAGCACACCAAATACTCAGCTTCTGTTGACTGAGGATTGTTGTTGATGGAGCAGAAAAACAAATCAGTTCTTGGGGACTGTTTATATGGGAAGGAGTTTTTTAGCTTGGGGCCCAGAGCCCAGGCAGTTAGACTACTCAGTCCTGGGGCACTGGCCTGCACTGTAGTGAGTTTTTTACTGTCAGCATAATCTGAACCACCTAAGAATGTATTTTGTTTCTTATTTTCAAATGAGTGATGGCGTTTCAGTTGGAGGCATCCTGTGGTAGTCCAATAGGTCATTGAGTGAGTGCTCAGCATTCCTTGCATCTGGCAGCCCAATTCCTTGCTTCCTATACTTTTTAATTTCTCTGGAAGAAGACATGCAGCTGTGCTGACTACTGTCTATTGCATGAAGCGGGGGGGACTCATGGCATGGCGCTTTTACTGCATTTTTGAGTCAGACTCCTTGATAAGGCTGCCCTGACACTGAATGTGATGCAGGCATTCATTTTGTCACTTCCCTGGCAAGTTACTCTGTGCCATGTGTGCTGATGGGCGTAATTACTGATACCTTGGGGCAAGGACAGACTTCCCGAGTCTTCTTCTCTGTTTTCCACTGAGCAGATTTACATTCAGCTACTGGGCATGTGGAAGGTTGTTCTGCTAGGTAAGATGTGCAGTCTGTAGAAACTGAATCTCTCCCATCGAAATGGCTGAGGCCATTGTTAACATGATGTCCTGTTGCTCTTGGCCTGACTGTGGCTGGTACATTTTTACTTAGGTGTGGGAAAATAAACCTTTTTGTGCCCCAGTTGCTTCCCTTCTACAATAATTCCTGATAGGTAGAAAAAGTAGGTGATGTTATCTTCATGTGTAGTGCTTGTTGCTGATTGAAAGGAAAATTCTGCAAACTAAGCAAGTAGACTGACCTGACGACTCCTCATGACAACTGCCTACTTTTAGTTAACATTCAGAATATTTTTATCCTAGTTTACTCCTTAGAGGCTAATAGAGTGCTGCTAGAGTAATTTTCAGATGAATCATGCCATCTGCTATGCATGCTTTGCTGTTTCAGCAGTAGGGGAGGAAAGGGAATATATACATACAGTGGTTTGAAACAGTGTGTTTGTATTCTCTGTAAAACTAATTTAAGTTTCAGAGGTTTTTCTTGTTTTGTTTCTTTTTTATTATTATTTGTTTGGATTTTTTTTTGTTTGTGTGTTTTTTTTTTTTTTTTTCCCTTTCACCCTTTTTNCTAAGCAAGTAGACTGACCTGACGACTCCTCATGACAACTGCCTACTTTTAGTTAACATTCAGAATATTTTTATCCTAGTTTACTCCTTAGAGGCTAATAGAGTGCTGCTAGAGTAATTTTCAGATGAATCATGCCATCTGCTATGCATGCTTTGCTGTTTCAGCAGTAGGGGAGGAAAGGGAATATATACATACAGTGGTTTGAAACAGTGTGTTTGTATTCTCTGTAAAACTAATTTAAGTTTCAGAGGTTTTTCTTGTTTTGTTTCTTTTTTATTATTATTTGTTTGGATTTTTTTTTGTTTGTGTGTTTTTTTTTTTTTTTTCCTATCACGCATTTTATATTTCCTGCTTTGTCTATGAGTTTAACAGGGGCTCCAGCATTGATACTGATCTGCTGCCTGGTCACTGCCAAATTCTGCAGAAGCACTCTGGACATGATCTGAATTGCTAGTGACTTAATATGAACCATTGCAAAGTCCTTTTCTGAAAACACTGTTCAAATGTTGAGCATTTGGATTGCCAAACTGGACCAGCTAGAATTTGCACCCCTCTAAAAATAAAAGATAGTAGTAGAAAATTTGTAGAGCAGTGGAACTGGGGGATTTAGCCTGGGAGTTTGGAAGGAAAGGTCACTTTTGGAATGAGTTCTCTGTGGCTCATGTTCAAGATCAGTTCATCTAGGAGCTGTCCTGAGCCAGGGGAGGAGTGTCCCCAGCATGCAGCCATCCTACCTGTGAGAACCTGCAAACTGGTGCTTGAAACTAAAAGTTCATAACCACACTGGATGTGTCACATTCCGTGTTGTGTTTTGTCCAGAAGCAATTATTTGGGAGATTAGCCAATCTGTTAGTAAGGTTCATGGGTTTGGGTTTGGAGAGGACTGGGATCATAATCTTGAGGAGTTTGTATGTCAACCCTATCACATCTTTGAGAACTGGACTGTAATATTAGATAATGCTTTAACTTACCAGGCAGAGTAAATTCTTGTGTTCTAATATATTAAAAATCTTCTGTTGCTGGCTGTCCCAAAGATCTTATTTTCTCATAATGTGATTTGGCTGATGAACCATTTGCACCGAAAAATATGAATAGATTGTGTGCTTTGTTCACGTATTTAAGCTTTTTCCAACAGTTTCAGCTCATGTGCTTGGTATTAGTGCCCTGACAACTGTATTTAAAGAAACTGAGAGCAGAATATTGAAATGTGGAGCAATTAAACTGTTTTCTTCCCTTTTCAAGCATTTTACCCCTGCTCCTCAAGGGAATGATATGTCTGGTAAACTCCACTTAATTATGTGAGGTCAGTTGAAGGCTTGAGCAATAGCATGCACTCTTTTTCAGGCAAGAAAGACAATTTTTAAATGCCAGGAATCAAAAGCAAGGACTGCTTGCCAATGGAGTGGAGTTGTTGCACCAGATATCGAGCTGACATGCAAGCGATCTCTGCTACCCTTAGATGAGGATTAGTTTATGCCCTGAAGCAAACAGATTATTAACTCTTGTAATTTTATTTTAGCATGTTTAACAACAGATACTGTTGCTTATAAAATCCATTTAATCCTTTTTTAATCACTGCAAGTCATTTTTCCAGCAGTTTTCCTGCAGGCATGGGTTCCAATGGTTAGTTATTTATTGAGGAAAACATAGCGAATATCTGTTTGCCCATGTATATTCAAGGCATTCTTTAATGCCTTGGATTCAAGTTTAAAATAAAAAAGGAAAAGAAAAAGGGAAAAGAGGTAGCTCTGTTGCCTTTCTTCCATCTTTAATCCCCATCTCTTTAAATACCTGCAGCATCTCCTTTCTTTGGCTCTTTACTCTTTGAATGCTCTCTGCCACATCCTTAATTTCCCTTTAGTTTTCCCTGGCCACTGCTGTTGCTGATGTGAAACACTAGCAGATAATCCCAGCAGATTTTTATTAGCTTGGGCCTTGCTCTGCACCTCAAGGCATTTATTGATAAATAGCAGCCTTGTATTATGGGATGTATGAACAGGGGCATGTGACTGTGTTGGATGTGAGAACATAGGAAATAGCAGTGGTGGTGATGGCATGATGATGCTCTTAAAGGAGGCAGTGCCTTTTCTTAGAGCCAAGGGTGCCATGGGAAAAAGGCTGGCAAACTTTCAGGTGTGCAGGAGGTTCTTCCTGTGTGAATTAAAAGCTGTCAAAAACTATATAGTTGAGAAGAAACATTTCAATTTTCAAAGATGATGAGAGCAAGATTGTTATTGGCAGGTATAGAGAAGGGGCACCAGGGGAGGTGGAAGCCTGAACAGCTCTCCTAAGTGACGGGGATGAAAGCTGTTGGAAGAGATTGGTAGAAGGAGAGGAAAAGAAAAATCTGCATAGTTACTGGCATCATTGCTTATCTTTCACCCATGTTTCCTGTCTACTCCTGGGACGAGAGCTGGTATTTCCTGTGCTTCCATTGCCAGCTAGCTGCTTTGCTGTGCCGAGCAGGTGCCCAGCAAATAAACTGGTGCTGTCCTTTAGTAACCAGGCTAACTGATAACTTTGGAGTGAAAGTGCATCAAACCTCTTAATTATCAAGTTATCATCCAGGCTGCGACAGAGGTAAGAAATAACTGACGCCGAAAATCACTTACCCGGTTAGGCATCTTTAGCTAGCCATGATGTGTGTAAAAGTACCAGTGCATGATGGATGCATGGCATACACCCCCCCCCAGAAAGAGGTGTGGAGAGCCTCAAGCCTTTTCAGATTTGTTGCTTAGTGCTGGGATCTTTCAGCATCTTGCAAAAATCTGTGCTCTCCATGCCAGCCACTGGGATGCAATGTAGCAGTGTGTTGGAATTCGTGGCTCTTTCCAGCTTCAAGGTCAGGGCGAATAAACTCAAGACATGTTGTTGCTTTGCAGTC
>VYZR01054465.1:57889-68541 GCA_013400675.1 Oxylabes madagascariensis | reverse complement strand
TTTTGAAAATCAAAGCAAACAAATGTGTTTTGGTTGTGGTGTTTGTAAGAAAAGGCAAGAGAGGAAATGAGAAAGGCTTTGAAATGTGAGTTAAATTGCAAGTGCCTGTGAGTTGTTGTGTTTTTCTGGTTTTTTTTCTCTGTAAAATCCTGCTTTCTGTCATTGAGGCTTAGTTAGGAAAGTTTTACTTTCTAAAGAGAAGACAATATGTGTCACAAAGAAAAGGAATATCCTAAAGGTACGTAATCTGTAACGTAATGGAAGAGTTTGTTATGGAGAACAACCGCAGCCGTAAGACCTTATAGGACTTCCTATCAGTTCAAAAAAACAATCTTTACCTGGAAGCACGAACTCTTCATTAACATTGTAAATGTAGATGGGAATGAAAAAGATACAGAATAAAATGAGTGTCAGAAAGAAGCTGCAATTAATAAGCAAGATAAAGCACTATGACTTGCATTTAAGGAAATAAATATACCCATTCAGAAAATTAACAAAAAGAGTTAAAGGAAAAGCTTGTGTAATTCAAAGCTTGTGTGCTTTGTCCAACTTTGTCGTTTTGCACAAGATATGACAACTGTCTGCAAATCTTGTCTTTAGACAAATATATTCTTTTCTGTGATCTTTGGGTCAGAAGGAAGAAATCTTTTTCTCTTACTGGTGTAGGATAGGATTTGCTTTCAGATGCAATGCTGTGTAATGTCACTGAACAGATCTGTTTACATCACAAGCCAAAACGGAAATGAAATTAAAAAAAAAAAAAAGTCCAGAAGCTTAAAATGAACCATTCTTCCTGCATTTTTAAGGGTTGAAGTCCAAAGTGTGAAAGGGATTAAAAATTCTAAATGTATCTGGGGGATATTTATAAATCCCAATTTCTTGCCATTCCAAATGCTGAGTGTTTTGTTCTTCTTTGTAGTGTTGTTATCAAAATTGTTTTGATTTGTAACACTTCCGTGAAGTGTAGCTCTGATGTG
Organism: Oxylabes madagascariensis; assembly: GCA_013400675.1. NCBI lineage: Eukaryota > Metazoa > Chordata > Aves > Passeriformes > Timaliidae > Oxylabes > Oxylabes madagascariensis. The sequence goes on along the minus strand of VYZR01054465.1, from coordinate 67,564 downwards.
AGATGTGGCCCAAAAAATATGGAAACTTTGCTCAGTTTAGAAAAAACCGTTAATGAGTCACAAGGCAGTAATGAATCCAGCTTCTGTGCTCATCACTGGAATATTCATTATTATGGATGTCAAAAAACATCCTTGAAAAAAAAAAGTTCAGTTCANGGCTGCCACCCTTTAATTCAGAAAGCCTGAAGCTTTCAGCATTCAGAGTTCCAACAGCAGTGCTGCCTTGTGTGAGAGGGTGATTTTGTGTTCTGTCTAGTGCGTGTCGGAAATGAGGGTGCGTGTCATAGAAACACAGAATTGTTCAGGCTGGAAAAGACCTTTATGTATATGTATAGAAGCCACTTCCCAGTGCAGCGTGAAAGGTTAGGAGTGAGAATGAGACATTTATGTGTTTCTGACTGTAGGAGCTTTGTCTCTTGGCTATGATTAAGCCAGGGTTTAGCCTGTGAAAATATTTTTTCCTCAAATGTTGGGAGATCTGCTGTTACAAGCAGTTTTGCTATCGGGGCCAGATGGCATAAAGTGAATACCTGACTGACTTGAAATAATTTGATTGGTCTGTTTTTCGCTGGGGGAATCCCTTGCTCAGGCCTATCCCAGGGATAAATGAATCATGCAGAGCAGAAGTTGAAATTGCCAATAAAGGCTTTAAGTTTGTTGCTGGTAAGTGACTGTTAAATGAGCTTTGGTGTAAGATATGTGCCTTTTCCTAGAAATGTCTTTAACATGGACTGAATTTTACTGAAATACTAAACCTCCTTCCAAATCTAAGGAAAAAACCCAGAGGCTGGAATGCTTCTACAGGCAGAAACTTCTGATGAGGTTTATTGCTAATGCTGCTGATTTGCTTGAGTATTACTTACACTAAATTTTATTACATGAGGACTAGAAATAGAGTAGCAAAGAATATCTCTACTGAATATTCCCTCTCCTCATTAACACCTGTTTTCCTCTTCCATGTAAATCATGTGTTAATGTTCACATAGGCAACACCAATAGGAAAAAGTAGATCTTGCTTACTGTTTAAGGTTTGACTTCATCTTGTACTGGTAACCTAAAGGTCGTGTGTGTAACTGCTGATGCAAACCAGTTGTGGGAGAATCCAGTAAGGTTCTGAGGTTCCTCTACACCAGCAAAGTTTCCCAGGCTGATTAGCTGGTGTGGACAGCACAGTCCTCTTCTGAACCGTGTGTGAGGTTTCCTGCAGGTTCCTTCCTACCTCAAAGGAACCTTTATTCAAGCCTAGTGGTTCCTATCCATTTCTTGACTTCTGTGATTCAAAGTGCCTGTTGGTGTTGCAGGGAAAGCCCTTGGGTAGCTGTAGAAGGGAAAGAAGATAGATGTGAAGAGGGTTATGCAGTCTCCTGTTATCTTAGATAGGCTGATCTGTGTGGGATTGGTAGTCTGTGGAGGGGAATAGGTTCCTGTTCTAAATGTTCACAAGGAGGAACTTCATCAGGCACAGTAATTCCTGAGAAAGGAGGCAGCCCTTGTGACCTTACATAGAGGTGTTTTTAGACTCAAATTATGAGACACCATTAGTTTAGGGAAGAGGCCAAGGTACAGCTTCAAGTGTTGACAAAATAACCTCATCAAATTCAGGTCTGCAGGTCCAAGTGCATGGAACTAAGATGGTAATCTTAGATCATGTTGTTTCCTTCTCATGTGAAGACTTTGCATTTTGACTTCACAGGGGACTGGCCCAATTTGCCATGTTGTCCAGGCACTGAGAGTTTAGGAACCGCTGTTATTTCTTCTGTACAGGCTATAGTTTCGCAAACTGATTTGGAAACCAAGATCTGAGTATCTTCTTGCTCATACCACAGTGGCCACTAAAGGACTGGAAAAAAGGTTCTGTAAGAAGGAGTGAAAAAAGCAAGTATCTTCTAGTCTATAGAGAAATCACAAGTTTCACTTGCGACAGTAACAGACCTCCAAGGAGATAGAAAGGTGATGGCCATACATGGGGTTTAACCCCCACCTAACTCTCTGCTTGCCAGTGCTGGGTAGTCTTAACTCTGGTCTCCTAAATACTGAGCACAACCACACAATTTACACACAGCAGAGGTGGTCTTTTTTTTTCAGATAAATAGTCTAACTTCTGTGCATATGCAGTCTCAGAGGATTGTCACCCTTTTCCTTTTGAAAACAAGACGAGGGGTACACAGCAGTGTGATGTATACCGGTTGCATATGATGAGATACGTTCTTTGAGCCAGAGATGGCCATGACATCTGTCAGTCTTGGGCTTGCCCCCTCCCAGGACAGGTGTAGGGCATATCTAAACTGCGAGTTATGTGCTTTCTAGAAAGTGTGCAAAGGCTGGATGGTCTTCATATAGGAACAAAAGCTGTAACACACTGGTAACATCAGCAGGTTGCAGAGCAATCTTCTTGTCTTTGGGAGTAGTAGAGTTTTGAAAATCAAAGCAAACATNAATTCAAAGCTTGTGTGCTTTGTCCAACTTTGTCGTTTTGCACAAGATATGACAACTGTCTGCAAATCTTGTCTTTAGACAAATATATTCTTTTCTGTGATCTTTGGGTCAGAAGGAAGAAATCTTTTTCTCTTACTGGTGTAGGATAGGATTTGCTTTCAGATGCAATGCTGTGTAATGTCACTGAACAGAGCTGTTTACATCACAAGCCAAAACGGAAATGAAATTAAAAAAAAAAAAAAGTCCAGAAGCTTAAAATGAACCATTCTTCCTGCATTTTTAAGGGTTGAAGTCCAAAGTGTGAAAGGGATTAAAAATTCTAAATGTATCTGGGGGATATTTATAAATCCCAATTTCTTGCCATTCCAAATGCTNCATCAGCAGGTTGCAGAGAAATCTTCTTGTCTTTGGGAGTAGTAGAGTTTTGAAAATCAAAGCAAACAAATGTGTTTTGGTTGTGGTGTTTGTAAGAAAAGGCAAGAGAGGAAATGAGAAAGGCTTTGAAATGTGAGTTAAATTGCAAGTGCCTGTGAGTTGTTGTGTTTTTCTGGTTTTTTTTCTCTGTAAAATCCTGCTTTCTGTCATTGAGGCTTAGTTAGGAAAGTTTTACTTTCTAAAGAGAAGACAATATGTGTCACAAAGAAAAGGAATATCCTAAAGGTACGTAATCTGTAACGTAATGGAAGAGTTTGTTATGGAGAACAACCGCAGCCGTAAGACCTTATAGGACTTCCTATCAGTTCAAAAAAACAATCTTTACCTGGAAGCACGAACTCTTCATTAACATTGTAAATGTAGATGGGAATGAAAAAGATACAGAATAAAATGAGTGTCAGAAAGAAGCTGCAATTAATAAGCAAGATAAAGCACTATGACTTGCATTTAAGGAAATAAATATACCCATTCAGAAAATTAACAAAAAGAGTTAAAGGAAAAGCTTGTGTAATTCAAAGCTTGTGTGCTTTGTCCAACTTTGTCGTTTTGCACAAGATATGACAACTGTCTGCAAATCTTGTCTTTAGACAAATATATTCTTTTCTGTGATCTTTGGGTCAGAAGGAAGAAATCTTTTTCTCTTACTGGTGTAGGATAGGATTTGCTTTCAGATGCAATGCTGTGTAATGTCACTGAACAGATCTGTTTACATCACAAGCCAAAACGGAAATGAAATTAAAAAAAAAAAAAAGTCCAGAAGCTTAAAATGAACCATTCTTCCTGCATTTTTAAGGGTTGAAGTCCAAAGTGTGAAAGGGATTAAAAATTCTAAATGTATCTGGGGGATATTTATAAATCCCAATTTCTTGCCATTCCAAATGCTGAGTGTTTTGTTCTTCTTTGTAGTGTTGTTATCAAAATTGTTTTGATTTGTAACACTTCCGTGAAGTGTAGCTCTGATGTGAGATGTGGCCCAAAAAATATGGAAACTTTGCTCAGTTTAGAAAAAACCGTTAATGAGTCACAAGGCAGTAATGAATCCAGCTTCTGTGCTCATCACTGGAATATTCATTATTATGGATGTCAAAAAACATCCTTGAAAAAAAAAAGTTCAGTTCAAGAGTTAAGTAACCATGCTTTGGGATTGCCTGTGTTTTTTCCTGGTGGGTAGCAGCTTGCTGGCCAGTCCAAGCTCTTTTAGGGACCTGGTGGATGCTCCAAGGAACATTGTTTAGGAGGAGCCGAAGGATGCTGTGGAGTTTGGAGGCCATTCACATGGGGCTTGTGGTATGGGAGCTGCTAAAGATAAAGGAGTGAAAGTAATGAAGTTGGAGAGGGGGTGCAGATTGTGGGATTAAGGTTATGCCCATGGGAAGCTGTGGGGTATGTGGTGTGTACGGGGGGTGATGGTGTGGGTTAATCTGCAGGAAAGCATGACATGGTTTGTTGTGCTTGCATAGCTTCAGTGTATCCACCTTTCACATGCCAATATTTTGACTTACTTTGGCATGCATTTCTGTTGAGGGCAGTGCGGAGGAGAGGGTGCAAGGGGGACAGCCTTGGATGTGAAGCCTAGAGACAGGCCCAGGAGGAGCGGGGTCCCGGCATCCTCGCCGATGGTGGTGGGGCAGCTGGGGAGGAGGAGCACGGGCCTGGAGCCGTGTGGGGGCTGGTGGTGGAACCTGGAGCTGAAGCTGGGACCATGAGTCAAAGTCCCATGACTCCATTGCAAGATCATTAGCCCTTTCAAGTAGCTGCCAAGAATTAGGGCTGATGGATAGCACCAGAACAGAACTCAAATTATTCGGGGTTTTCAGCTTGAAAACAGCATGGGGTGGAAACCAGCACTGCAGTGTCTCACAGGCAAACTCTGCCGTGGCAAAACGTGCACAGGATGAAAATGCCTGCCCTGCTGCAGTTGTAGCTCTGAGTCCTGGCCACTGCTACCCACAGGACGTTGATGTTTTAAAGGTCATCATAAAATTGAGTTACCAAAGCATGCAGAAGAAGCTGCAGAAGGGATATGCAAGAAATGGAAACTGTTCATTTTTACATTTAAATTGTACATTTAAAAAACTTTCAGTCAAGAGACACCACTCTTAACATTAATTTTATACTTTAATCTGCATTTTTGGTATAATATTGGTCATAAATAGCTTAGTTATTGATTACCAGTTTATTAGCAGTAGTACTCTGGGAGTGAACATTTATTTTTCCTACTCCAGTCTAAATTATTAATTTATAATTTGTTATTCTACATATAATGCAGAAAAATGTGAGGATTTTTTTCCCTACAATAAAATATTGGAGAAATTTTATTTTCTTAGTGCATGTTATTTTAATTCAAAAAGTTTTGTATTCTTTTTAAGTCTAATATCAATTACTGTGTCTTTCAAATACGCAGAGTCCTAGGACTCACAATCTTTTTGGACAGATATTTCTCTGAAAGCAATTAGGGCTGTCTCTGTGGTGATATTCATTCCCATTTTTTTTCCTTAATAATTTCTGAAAATGCTCTCTATTTGTATTTTCTACTGGTGTAGGTACTTTCTTTTTTGAGGATGGATGTTACTTAAAAATTTAATAATTTGCTTATAGATTTTTCTATATTCTAGTTTTTATATATTACTCTGTTGTTTTAAGTATTCTATGTATGTAGGCCACTCTGCATGTATATAAAAATACACGTGCTCCAAATTTGAGCTTGAAATAATCATCTTAATATATCTGTACTTTTTGTCTAAGTCCATAAAACAGTGCTTACTTTCTTCCACTTGTTACAGTTCTTTCAGTTTGCAAAAAGTGTAAAGGATTGATTGCACCTTGCTTACAATACTCCTGCTGTTACATATTCTTGTGCTAAGTAAAGGATGAGGTTTTTTTGCGTTGCAGGCGTTTCATGGGTCTCTTAAGAGCTTTCAAGGGGGGCATTTTGTGTGGTTTATGTGGAGTGTTGGGGCAGACCTGACAGAAGTAGGGCACTGTTTGCTTGCCAACAATGTGCAAAGCAAGAGATGGCACCTTCCTTTTGGAATTCACAGCTAGAAGTCCTGAGTGTGCAAACACACCACTTGAGTTGTCATCGTGTTGTGAACATGGGGACCTGACTAAAGACAGCTTTTTGGGAGCAGAAGTGCCCCAAGGTTACAGCCTAGACCTTTACCTCAGCTCAGGCAACCTGTTGTTTACAGGAGCCAAGTGTTGGAATCACTTTGGCAAAGAGACTAGTCAAATTTTGTGTTCTTCAGCTGTTTGTGGAGTATTTTTCTTCAGTATTTTTTCCTAAGGTATTGTTTTTGCAGGCCATATTGAAAACATGCTGTTTTCTCTTTTCTAATTTGATTGTAATAAGGGCCTTGTTAATCAAAAATAAGTGCAATAAGGCAGAATGAGTTGGTTATTTTTACATTTTCCTGTTTGAAAAAAAAAAGCCTCAGTAAGTGAGCCACAATGAGCCGTGATGTATTTCCTCCATCAGGATGGAGAATAAGCCATTTATTATTTCAGCTCTGACTCACAGTGAACCTGCTGACACCGAGACATTTTATAATCATAAGGAACAGGTTAGGGCAGTAACTTGGACGCCAGGCTGGGGATTACCTACTTATTACACTGTTTTACAACCTGGATACTTTAGGTTTTCTGGCAGAATGTCCTAAACCTCACACTAAACATCACGTTGTTATTGTACAATTACTGCTTGCAGGTCTTGCTGTAGGTGGTGCCAGCTAGACAGATGCCTTCATTATAATTATCCTTTTTGCTATATATAAAGATTTCATCCCTTTAATCCATGTAAAATTTACTGCTCTTGAAAGTGACGCTAATAGTTATACTTCTCACCCTTCCTCCTTGTCCTACGTTGTTCCCAAACTGACTAGGACTGGGCTTGCTCAATCCAGAAATGGGAGCTTTCCAAGGAGAACCTGGGTTCTCTGGGAAGCAGGGTTGATGACAATACACGGTGCTGGTGGTCACTGCATAGTCCCCTGACACAGTCTTTGAGAACAGTAGTGCTAACTCCAGTGTCCTGGCCAAACTCCAGCTGAATAATTACTTTCTGGCTGCCTTGAATTCCTCTACAGCTTCAGCTGCAGAAGTTGAGCTTCATTTCCCTTCTTGTAAACAATCCTGTGGTGTTGAAGCGAAGTCACTGCTTCATGGCACCTTAGAGGTGACTGTATTTTGCCATTGGGTGAGTGACTTTAACCATGCACTTGTGCATAGCCTGAGAAAGGCTTTTCATGGGTTCCCCAACACTCCACATAAACCACACAAAATGCCCCCCTTGAAAGCTCTTAAGAGACCCATGAAACGCCAGCAACGCAAAAAACCTCATCCTTTACTTAGCACAGAAAAGGGTTCATTTTTGGATAGCAAGTCCTGGCTTTCATTCTTTGCATTTGTAAAAGCACCTATTTCATCATCATTGATGCTTGCGTATGTCCTGGGAATAAAAATAACCAGAATTTGGGTTTCATTGGCCAAGCCAACTCCTAAAATGCTCCTTTTACTATGATGTGTGACATCATCTTGTACTCTGCTTTTTCAGTAAGAGCCTGTTTATTGCATTTACGGATAAATGAGGGCATCTGTGAAATTCAGGGCCACGTGAGATATCCAGGTGTTGAAAGATGACTTGGAAGGGAATATTGAGATCCTCTTTAGTGGATGAGCTAAGACTCCTTCGATGTAGCTATTTAAGCACAATGGTCTCTTGCTCTTTGATAAGGAGCACAGGAGGCAACCCATGGCTGGATGTCTCTAGTCTGCTCAAACCCACAGACGTACAGAATAAATCAGAGAAGTAGGAAGCTAGGTCAGAAAATCATGTCTGCTTTGACAGTCTTCAAAAATAAAAGTGTAGCCAGTGCCTTGCCTTCTTTCCAAAATGTCTCGTAGAAGTGAAAAGAATGTCATCTTTTTTCCAAGTAGGAACACCAAGTTCTATCTTAGCATTAAACAAAATTGTTCTGCTTTAAAAAAGCAAAAGATGCCGCTCATTTCACAGCACTGTGGAGCCATCTCACGTTGCTTTGATAAAGGCAAGTGATGAAAACAGTTTGTCCCTATTGCATGGGTGGACTTTGTACATTTTTGAACTGAGAGTGCTTTCCTTAGGTGTAAAATCACACCTTGAACATCAGTGCTCTGCTCAAACCAACAGACATTTCTCTCCATTTTCCATCTTGGTAAACACCAAGTCACAATTTGGTCTCAGAGTCCAAAAGCTGACTTGGCACATCATACACCGATCTCAGATTACAGGTTCAGCAAATTCACAGGCCTGCTTTGGCTGCTGATTTCTTTCTATCTACACCTTTACCACATCTGGAAAGAGAATAGACAGGACATTTTTGTTCACTCTGCTACAATTTGTGTTCAGCGACTTGGGTGTGCAATGTAATGCAAGTATCAGTAGAGTCATTTAAAATGGATGTTAGACTTGGAAAGCTAAAGCAGCAAACCATTTTCAGCTTTGCTAAGTGTTGTGATTCTCTGANATGCTGTTTTCTCTTTTCTAATTTGATTGTAATAAGGGGCCTTGTTAATCAAAAATAAGTGCAATAAGGCAGAATGAGTTGGTTATTTTACATTTTCCTGTTTGAAAAAAAAAAAGCCTCAGTAAGTGAGCCACAATGAGCCGTGATGTATTTCCTCCATCAGGATGGAGAATAAGCCATTTATTATTTCAGCTCTGACTCACAGTGAACCTGCTGACACCGAGACATTTTATAATCATAAGGAACAGGTTAGGGCAGTAACTTGGACGCCAGGCTGGGGATTACCTACTTATTACACTGTTTTACAACCTGGATACTTTAGGTTTTCTGGCAGAATGTCCTAAACCTCACACTAAACATCACGTTGTTATTGTACAATTACTGCTTGCAGGTCTTGCTGTAGGTGGTGCCAGCTAGACAGATGCCTTCATTATAATTATCCTTTTTGCTATATATAAAGATTTCATCCCTTTAATCCATGTAAAATTTACTGCTCTTGAAAGTGACGCTAATAGTTATACTTCTCACCCTTCCTCCTTGTCCTACGTTGTTCCCAAACTGACTAGGACTGGGCTTGCTCAATCCAGAAATGGGAGCTTTCCAAGGAGAACCTGGGTTCTCTGGGAAGCAGGGTTGATGACAATACACGGTGCTGGTGGTCACTGCATAGTCCCCTGACACAGTCTTTGAGAACAGTAGTGCTAACTCCAGTGTCCTGGCCAAACTCCAGCTGAATAATTACTTTCTGGCTGCCTTGAATTCCTCTACAGCTTCAGCTGCAGAAGTTGAGCTTCATTTCCCTTCTTGTAAACAATCCTGTGGTGTTGAAGCGAAGTCACTGCTTCATGGCACCTTAGAGGTGACTGTATTTTGCCATTGGGTGAGTGACTTTAACCATGCACTTGTGCATAGCCTGAGAAAGGCTTTTCATGGGTTCNTGCCTTCTGGGAGTTGGTGTTCACACAGCCTCATCTCCCCATGCTGGGAGAAAGGCCGGCTTACTCAGTGAGAAGGACCAGTCCTGCTTGCAGGTGAATACTGCAGCTCCTTCCACACACAGAAGCTCTGCCAATGTTTCATTGCTCTTTCCTCCCACAGCAGAGACTTGAGGTCTTGTGCTCCTGAGAGCGGAGGTCACTGGCGATTCTGTAGGTTGGTTTATGCTGGTGATTTGGTTTAATCTGAAATCTGGCTGAATGTTCCCTGAGCTGCATTGCTGATAGACCCTCGTGTTGACTTGATTTTTGTCAGAGGGTGACAAATGGAGTGTGGTTCAGATGTGCCCTTCCACATTTAACAC
>VYZR01054465.1:34841-45277 GCA_013400675.1 Oxylabes madagascariensis | reverse complement strand
TGTCACATCTGATCTGAATGGCTCATATTCACTTTCAGAGTCCCATTAAAACTACTGTTGTTTATCCTTCCGCTTTCATTCACTCCTGTGATGGTCACACTAGGCTCTAGTGTGCCTGCAGTATCTGTTTTCATTGCCTACTTGATGCACCTGTACAAAGCCTATTTCAGTGGTCTCCTGTTGGAGAGGAACCTTCTACAAAACTGCTTCATTTTGCTCATTTAAAAGTCTATTTCAGCTCTTCTTAGTGTTTTAAAGACCTTGGTGACAGGCTGGGCTGCTTGTGTGCTCAAGCTACTCCCTTGCAGATGGATGTTCCCTCATTGATTCAATGTCATATTGCTCCCGTGTCACTGGTTGTCTGTTCCTGTATTCTGCTATGTCATTTTAACTGAAAGGCTCCTGATTTCCATCCTCTGCAGAAGGCCTTCTAGAATGGGGGATGCAGTCCCTGGATTGACAGGATAATCCACAACACAAGTAAATTATGGTGGATCTATGATGTTGAGATCTGATTTGTTACCTAGGTGAACTTGGATGAACAGTTCCTTTGTTCAGGGAGCCCCATGGTCCAAAGGGTGCAGTCAGGTTTAAGCACTTAAATGATAACATGTAAAAGGAGACAACAGAAAAATCCTTAGTAGTCTTGTAAGCTGAGCTTTGTTAGATGAAGAAGTCTGAACTCTTAAACAGCCTGGGCTTGGTGCGTGTAGGGGTAACAGTTGTGGGGTTTTTGCAAAGCTGCTCTGCGTCAGTTTAGGCAGGGTTGTCGAGAAGGATCAACCAGATGAAGCCCACAGAAAATAAAGTGAAACAAGTTTGGTTACTGGGAATCTTGGCTTAACTCCCTGTGTCTCTACCCCAGTGTACTCCATCCCTGGTTTTGGGCAATACACTGCCCAAATCATCCTTGTGTTTGTGGTGGCAAGAAACTGCCGGTGGTTGGGTTGGAGGCAGGGAGAAGTGATGTAGCTGCTGGTGAATTGGTGTGGTCCTGTTGGCTTTGGTGACATGACCAGCCTAATCTGGGCGCCACTGGTGTTACCCTGTCCTGTCTGTGGTTGTGTTTGTAATATAAAGCAGCCACCAACTGGCAAGATTAGGTGGCTGTGAGTCCAGTGACTTCTGTTATAAAGTTTCTAGACCATGCTTTTTCCCCCCTTTTGAGAGGTGTTACATAGGTAACATCGCTATATAGAAAAAAGTGAGAGATCTTGATGTATTAATACAGAGAATTATTTTTCATTCTTATAATGTGACAGCTGTCTGTGGCCTAAAGCAGAAGCATGTTCTTGCCACGATTGAGATAGTACAGAAATAAATGACACTGAAGTTAAATGAATCCATTTAAAAATAAGATTATCTTTGTAATTGTATGGAGAAAGTTGTCTCATCACAGCTGTGCTTAAGAGTTTTACTAGCAGTAGATCAAACTTTGGGATACATTAGCAGTTGTAGCAACACAGCTTTTTTAAGGGGTGCTCTCCATTGTGGAATAACTGAATTGAGGATTAGTAGTGTTTCATCACTGAGATTACTGTTATACTGATGGCTCTGAAATTCTAGTTTTATATACTTAGTATTTTTAAAAAGCTGGAATTTCGAAGAACTCTATTTGTTCTCGTTAGCTTTTTATTCTTATTGCAATGTCCAGATGCCCCGTGATTTGACCTATTTAAAACAAATAAATATTGGATGAGCATTAATTCTAGCCTTCTAGTGTGTGTCTTTTTTTAAGATATATTTGCACCATGGCTTAAAAAAGTCTTAAATGTGTTGAGGCAACAAAAATGGCATGTGACTGTCCAAGACAAGTCAATGTATTTGTTTGAAGTAAGACGAATGTGACGGAGAGCCAGTTAAATGCTGGAAAGTGGTTGAATTTCTGAAGTCATCAGCTTGATGACTTGTTTGCTTTTTGGGGTTCAGAAAGTAAGTTTTGGTGTAATTGCCATTTGAACTAATTGTATGTTGAGAATTGTGTCTACTCTACATGGCTGCTCTGGTAACACCAACAGCTTTGATTTTTCTGGAAAACTCAAGATTGCAAGTTGGAAGTTTGTGCTGTGTCAAAGAATGAACAAACTTCAGTGTGTGGCTTTGTAATTATTATAACCACAAATATATATGTGTACTGTATCTGCTGATGTTATGAAGTTCTGAGGTTGTTTTCTATTCCTGTTACCATATTCCTTTGGACTATTGTGTATAACCGAGCTTTAAGTTTAAGCCCTGATTTTTATCCTTAAAAAAAAAGTTTTGTTAATTTTATATATAGACAGAAATGTGGAGGGGAAGAGAGGAAAGGAAGGACACTGTTTTCTTATGTGCACCATAAGTGCTCTCTGTTACCATGAAATGTCATTATCCCATTCTTGTTTCACTTCTCCTTCCCCCATATCCATATTACATTTTTTAAGTCTTTTATGCAAATCACTTCAAACCAGTTGTTTAGTCATCTTAACGGAAAAGTTTGGTCTCGGATGGGTGCTGAATTTCAAAAAAGTTATATTAGCCTTTTTGTCTTAGGCTAGAACTGTTAATATGTGCCTGTCTCCTGCCAAACACCACTAGTTTTGCATAGCCTTTATGAACAGTATTTATCTGTATGAAGTTGGCCATGGCTAAGGAAGATAAGCTTTGGTGGAAAGTTTGTTGAAGGCCCTAGACTGCAGGGATCTGAAATATATTGACTTAATAAGTCTTTTAAATCAAGGATCTGTTTTTTTCCTCTCAGCAGAATATCCTGGGATTCCCTGTCAGGTCAGTAGGTATTGACCATAAAAACAACAAAAAAATACAGTAAATATGGGTGGTTGGCTGAGTAAGTTTATCAAAATTAAAAAAAAGCAGTGGGGAAGCAGTGTGTCCCAAAGCACAGGAATCACTTAGAAAAGGTCACTGCCATCCAATGAACTTTGCTTTTGATTCCCCTTATGAAAGGCGAGGTAGAGCAATAACGTGCAGGTTTTAGGTTTCTCCATCCCTGTTTATGAGAGCAGTCTCAGACATCTGTTTCTGCTGCGGTGCAGTCATGCTCCGGTGCCCCCCGCTGAAGCATGACACGCCTCTGTGCCTCTGCACACATGGGCTCTCCCAGCGCTTCGGGGAGGGTCAGTGCTTTGGAGACGGTCTGAGCTGTGCCTTGGCAGCCTGAGAGACCCAACCAGCATGCCCACATTCCAGCTGCAGGCAGAGATGTTCCTGGCCCTGCATGATAGGATGATCTCTCTCCTGCTGCAGCTCAGACCCTTACAGATTGTGGCCATGGGTTTTGGGGCTGCCCCGATACTCAGGTCAAAGTCCATTGGCAGTGGGGTGGCTGACCACCACCCCATAGCGTGTAATTTCTGGGTTACGCATCCAAGACGTTGACCTTGGTTGCATTTCCCCAGCCTTATGTGTTTAGCTGAAGCTCAGACTTCAGAGGCTTGTGGTTAGCAAGTGTCTTGTGTGTGGCAAGGGTGGGACCCTGGAGAGGGCCTGCAGTACCCTGCGAAGTGAACATCCAGTTTTTGTTTGAATTTAACTCTTATTTTTGGAACCATGGGTGACTTATTCTTGGAACCCCATTTTTCAGAAACCCATCTGCATGCAACATTGCCAGGATTTCTGGTACAAATATTTTGTCATTTGCTCTTGAGACAATCTGTTGTTTCAGTCCTGGATGAAGTTTTGTAATATGTTGCTTGAGATATCATGGAAAAATATCTAAGTGGTGGTGTAATCTTCAAGGTGAAAACATAAGGTTAAGATTTTTTTTTCCTTTTTTTTAAAGAAAAAGAAGATTATTCAGGCTTATCAATTAATAAAGTCTGTAAGTTAAACAACAAAACAAAACACAACCCAAGAGATTAGTGCATCTATTTTTTCTGTCCTTGAAGTGATTGAGTTAGAAGTGAGCCACCTTTACTTTTCTGTGAAATATTTGGAGTTTTCACATTTGCTGCTCATTTTGCTCCATCTCTTCTCACCTATTTCACATGCTCAGAGCATTAATTGTGCGTGGACGCCTGTGTGTTTTCATTTGAATTTTTCCCTCTAGCAGCAGAGCTCGTTCCCTTCACTAATACCTCCCTTAGTGTATGTACAAAATCCTGCTTTTGCTAGACAGTGAGGTAACAGAAGAGTTGCTAAGAAAGTACTATTAGAAGCTGGAGATTTAAAAACAAAGTTTGATCTTTACTTTTGAATGGCAGTTCTTTATCAGATTTTGATGCTGCACAAACCCCTTCATGTATACAGAGATGGTACTTTGGTGTGCTGTGTCAATAACAAACGGCAGTATGCTACAAATACATTTCTTAGGGTACCTATTCAAAATCATGCTTTGGGTTGGAAGGGACCATAAAGATCATCTAGTTCCAGGTCCCCTGCCATGGTCAGGGACACGTTCCACAAGACCAGGTTGCTCAGAGCCCCATCCAACCTGGCCTTGAACACTGCCAGGGATGAGGCATCCACAACTTCTCTGAGCAACCTGTTCCAGTGCCTCACCACCCTCACAGAAACAAATTTCTTCCTAATATCTAATCTAAACCTACTTTCAGTCACTTTGAAGATGTTCCCCTTTGTCCTGTCACTACATAGCCTTGTAAATCATCTCTCCCCATCTTTTTTGTAGGCTCTCATGAATACTGAGTCTTATGGTCAAGTGTTTGGTGTTAGTGTTGCCCCTTCAGGTGTTGCCAGCACTATGATCTCCCCTTGGGTGATGATATAGGTGGCTCAGGAGGATGTTGTAGGCTGGTTGCTCTTGTTACCACCACTACAAACTACATCAAAGGGATAACTGCTGTGGTTCTGTTTACTGGAATGACTTTTTTTTTCTTACTTTTCCATGAGATTTTCTTACTTTTCATGAAATTCTTTGGTGAATCTCATGAACCCTGCCGACAGACAGATCCAAAAACTCCAGAAGTAGCTTCAAGATGCTATGGAAGAAAACTCTGATTGAGTTAGGTCAGCTTTGTGCATCTGGGAAAGCTGTTGCAGATGAGGTTTCTAGCTGTAAAGAGAGGATAATCTCCTCCCACTCCAAAACTGGAGCATGAGTCGTGTGGTTGCCAGGTTTATTTTGGCAAAATAAGCATTGTAGGTGGTGGCTGATGCTAAAGGTGTGCTAAGAAAAGCTCTTTTCTGTGATGAGCAACTTTCAGTTTGAGAAGGCTTTGCATACCCAAAAAATTCACGTAGAGACCTTATGATTACAAGTCCTTTTGTCGCTTGCCCCTCTTCCCATTCCTATAGCTGTTCCTAGGAGCAGGCAAGTGGTGCTCCTTGCTCAGTCACTGGCAAGAAATTCGTTCTCCTAGTGCTTTGCTTCCTCTTGTTTTGCTCTCTGGATACCTTGCTTCTGGCGAGCTTTCAAGTGCTTGTAGCTCCTTTGTGCAGGAGAGGTGGGCAGGTCTGACAGCACGTAGCTGTGCTGGTGTACTTAACTTTCACTTGTCTTCTCCCTGCAAAATAAATAAATAATTGATGTGTGAAGGGGAAAAGCGTGGGAGGAAAAATGTCAGGAAATTCAAAGGTGAAGCTATTTCCTCCCTCAGTAATATTTTTCTTCTACGTGTTGTTTCTTCTCTTCAAACAATGGGGTGAATTAAGAATGGTTTCAAACTATCAGCCTTGCCATTGTTTATTTAAATCCTTTCATGTGTGTGACGGACCTCAGGAAAAGCCCACACTTCCACTGCAAGCCCTCTGGGCAGCCTCTCTGTAGTGCAGTGCCAGTACAACGGGGCTCCAGTGTTCTTTGGGTCCCCAAGTGCCAATGAGTTAAAATAAATGGTGAAACATATAACGTGTGTATTTTAAAGGTGTTGGCTGTGAAATCTGATAGCTCTGGCAAAGCCTAATTTTTTTAAAAAAAGTAATTATATAGCCCACACACTCAGAACAAGGATTTCAGATGTTAATTACTTAAGTATAAGGTGCTTGTGAACTTTGTGTGTGTGTGTGTGTTCGTGCACACTTCTTTTGGGGGAGGGGGTGTTTTGCTGAAACAGGTGAAAGTCAGTTCTGTAGTATAAAACAGGAAGCAGATGGGTACTAATTAAAGCCCTGTTGATAAAAGCGTGACTGAGCTTTTGAAGCAGCTGCTTTCCTTATTTTATATATAGCCGGTGTATGCTTCATATGAGCGCCGGGCTCCCCACACTTCATTGTTTTCGCGAAGCCGCAGGAAATGCGTGTGCATGTGCGTGCGTGCTGCCATGGCTGAGGGATGGCGCTTGCTGTTTGCTTCCTTCTCTGCCCGAGAGAAAACGGTGTTTTCCAAACCTCGAACAAAGGTGCCAGTCACCTCTTTGTCTCCCTCCTCTTCTCTTTCCAGCTTTCCACCCTCAAGCAGGCACCAGGCTGGTGGGCATGTCTGTTTCTAATGGTGCTGTAGATAAGGGAGGGCAGCTTACTTTGTCTCACAGGTTTTTGTGTGTCAGCTCATCATGGAGAGCTGCCTCTGGGAGGGAAACCAAAACACCAGTGAGGATGTCAGCCTCCTCCTCTTTGACTTCCCATTGTCCTTATGGCCTTTAATCCAAACAGGTACTCTTTTACTGCCTTTTCTCTTACCTTGGGGCTTGTAGAATGGATAATAAACTAATCTGCACGGGGGAAAAAAAAGGAAACAACAAGATTTAAACATAATGTAGGCAAAAGAAAAATTGCACCAAAGCAGAGCAGATCTTCATATGGAAGAGCTATCATAGAATCATAGAAGGGTTGGCATGGACCTTAACGATCCTGTAGTTCCAACCACCCCTGCTATCAGCAGGGATGCTTCTCACTAGATCAGGTTACCCAGGGCACCATCCAATCTGATGGACAGTCATCCACGGTTTTCTCAAGCAGCCTTGCCACCCTCTGGGTAAAGAATTTCTTCCTAACATCTAACCTGAATCTCTCCTCTTAGTTTAAAACTGCTCCCCCTTATTTTACCACTGTCTGCTTGTGTAAAATGTAATTCTCCACCTTTTTTAAAAGCTCCCTTTTAGTACTGAAAGGCTGCAGTGAGGTCTCCCTGGAGCCTTTTCTAACTAGCAGTGTTCATTTTAGTATTTTAATGCCATCAATAGAAAAATGTGTGTTGAACATAGAGAAATGTTAAGTTTCTGTTGACTTGAGTTGGGTAAGTTATGTCTGTATATTGAGTCATTGAAGCCTATTTACTGGTAGCTTTTTGGTGTGGGGAAATTTGTTCTTTCACTGAGGAAGGTGCCAGTGTTCAGTCTTCGTGTCGGGGATGTCATCATTCCAGTAGAAATAAGTTTGGTGTATGCAGGATGAGAAAGAGGAGGAAAATTTTGGTCAGTGACGGGCTTGAGTCCAGTAGCGTGCAGATTCAGGGGATGGCCTCTGAGGTGTGGAGCAGTATCTTCTGTATGGGGAAACTGTCCTTGCATTGGCGAAGTTTCTTAGTGGGTGATGTTTGGGAATTGGGGTTGTGTTCGGCTGAAGCTCTCATGGCCGTCTCCTTGAAGCTGCAGCTTTCCTATTTTCAAGCTGCAGCTGAGGTTGCAAGTTCCTCATTTCATTTGAAGCAGAAACAGCTTAACTTGAGTGGTAGACCCCCTACCAGAGGCAGGTGCGCCTTACCACCCTGTAAGCCTATGAATGCTTCAGAGAAGCTGGACAACCCTGAATGGTCAGGGAAGCTTTTCCTGCTTTGGCAGTCAATATTCCTTCCCACCAAGAGTGACTGGTATCTACTGTGGCTTGTCAAGTAGCTGTGGTGAAACTGCTGTACAATACAAGTCATGGTCTTTAAAATGGTCATGTCTTCTCTGTTGACACTGTTAGTGGGGATTATTTTCAGCATGTCTTTTCACTCTCTTGGGAAGACAACCACACACTGGTAGAGCTTCTTGACCTGAGACCTGTTCTTGTTTGGTTCCTCAGTGTGAGAAGCTGATAGGTTTTTCATAGAAGTAATTCCAAAAGCCTTTTGCCTCTCATAGCAGGAGTGAGAGGAGGCAGCCAAAGCATCTGTCTCTTTCCCAGTACCTTGCTAACATTGCTGATGGATGAACTGTGCTCTTCTTTGCTGCTGCATGTCTCCCTGACTGCTGTCAGATGAAAGGAAAACTGGCTGGTCCCACAGTGCATGGAAAAATGGCAATGTCACTTTCTTCATTGGACAGTGTGTCTTTTGGAGGATTTTTTTTACTCTGAAGTTATCTGGGTTGTCTGCATTTCTGGTTATGGGCTCAGTGAGTTATGCTGCATCATTACAACCAGAGCCATTTGCTGGAGTTTGCCAGGTGCCAGAACCTGGGTTGGGAGAGCTTTCCTTCAGGCACAGACTGTAGGGTTATGAATCCTCCTCTTAAATGTTCTGGTTTTTACAGCCCCCTCAGTGTTTGTCAAGAAGCTGTTGCTGTTTGAGTGTACTTTGACATCGTACTTGAGTTAATCTTCTTTTGCCTTATCCTTTAAGTCAGCCTTTTGACAAAGTCTGGGGGCCAGGTTTAATCTTAGATGGTTCTTGCTCTTTTTCTAGAGTCAGCAACTTAAAATTGTCTGTTTTCTTCCTGTGGTGCACGTGTGTTTAAGCCAGGATTACAGAAAAGCCCAGTGCAAACAGAAAAAGGACATTTGACTGCCACTACCTCCCCTGGCTGCCTTGGGAGGGATTTTAGAAGTATTTTGGAGCCCTGAGGAGTATGTGGGCTACAAGCTGAGAACAGCTACAGTAGATAGGATGTGAGTTTGTCAATAGACTTGTTTAAAAAAATTAGAAATCCATGTGGTTAGGGGACTATTTGAGAAGTGGGTAGCCTCTGTGGCAGAGTAGAGTCAAGCAAGCTGATGCAAAAGTTGTGGTGTGCCTTTAGCTGGTGCCAGGAGGCAAATGCCTTGTCCCTGCTGCTCTCTGGCAAGTTCTTTCTTAAGGGGAAAAGGCCTTTAAATCGGCTTTAAGTGGGTTTCTGTGGTGTTTGTTAGCCAACTACACTGCACAGAAATCACTGCAGCCAGGGGATTTGTACGAATCATAGGCTTCTCTTCAATTCTCCTTAGAGGTGAATATGTATCTTAATATTTTGGTTGACTGTGCTTAGTCTTGAATGTTTTCATGTTTAAAAACTTAACACACAAATAGACAGAAATGGGTGACAATTGGAAAAACCCCCAATCTTTCAAGTTTAAAATATTACTTAATTTTTTAAAAGAGTTGTGGAACACAGAGATTTGTATTTTTTCTTGTCAAAATTACTCAGCTACTGCTCTCCTTGGAAAATCAGTCAAATGTGTTGAATATATACATGTGTGTGTGTGGGATAGCTGCTGTTATGAAAACTTTCAGCAAGATAATGCTGCACTTCCTTATCAGATGCCCCAGAAATGCTTGGCATTGAAGGAAGCAGGCAGCAGCGGATGAGTGAGTGTGGAGTCCTTGAATAATTGACAGAGGAGGAAAAAGGAGAATTAAGCCCATGGCTGCTTTGCCAGTTTCCATTATTTGAGGAATGTGTTTTAAAGTGGTAGATCCTAAACTCCTCTGATGTCTTGAGAATTTTATTGAAAAGAATGTCTAAGAGCGACTAAACTTTCTTAAAATTACAATTGATATGTGGATATCTTCAAGGTATTAGGTCCAGATCCTTCACTGTTTGCTCCAAAACTGAGTTTCAAAAGTACTTTTTGCAAAGCCAGTCCTGGAAGAAATGTTCTTTTCTTTAAGAAAAGAGAGAGGGAGACTCTNTCTCTTTTTTCTAATCCATAGGGCATTTTCTAGAGGTCACGATGGGTTTAGTAATCGCATCCACTGCAGACCGTGATCCTGCTGAGCAGCAGTGATGGCACGTAGTTCAAAGTCTCTTTCCTAACTCTCTGCTGTGGTATCAGGGTGAATGTAGGCAAACAGTGCCTTGCTGGGGCTCNTTTTTTTTTTTTTTTTGACGTCCTATTTCTTGCTCCTTTTAGTGTTTTGTTCTGAGCATGCTTGTGAGCCTGTGTTTTACACATTGCAAAACTGTAAAATTGTGAATTACCTTGCTGTTGTAAGCCAGCAGCGGACAGGAAGAAAGTGGAAAATACTGAATAGACAGCATATTGCTGCGTAGGCATTTAATGTTGTTACAATGTGATATAAGTTAAAATATTGCTTATTTCCTCTTACTGTTCAAAACAACCTGGAGCATGTTTTGACCAGGATCTAAACAATAACTGAAAAAGTAAAAACAAATGTTTTAACAGAGAAAGGCATGGCCTGCCAAATACTCTGCGTAATTTATGATTACGTGAATAATCAACAAACAAAATACTTGAAAACACCTGACTTTCCTGGGCAAGACTTTAATTTCTTTTTTAAACCAAAGGAAAATGTGTGAAAATTCCCTGCAATATCTTAAAAATGGAAAAGAATCCAAAAATTAAGCCTGAGCAGCAAGGGCTTCAGTGTTTCCTCCAGTGGCAAGCAGTTTAACAGTTTTGCA
>VYZR01054465.1:12969-25205 GCA_013400675.1 Oxylabes madagascariensis | reverse complement strand
TGAAAGCATGAGGGCATGGGAGACCATGAGCACTTGTAGATGCTTTTACAAATTTGGGGTCTTGTAGCTCCCCGGATAATCACAAATCCAGAGCTAGGTCCTGCTTGGAGAGGTTTGCAGTTGGGTTTAAGAGGAGCTCTGCTTCCCTCTGCTTTTGGTGCTCCAAGGTCTGGGATGGAAGAAAGATGGCCAAGTGTCACTGTATGGTCTCACTTCAGGAAGTACAATGTTGTCAAGTTTAACAGAGCAACTGAGCTTTCAGGTGTTTAGTAAAACACCAACCCAATTTACTAAAAAAATAATTAAATACCTCAACTTCAGTTGGGATAGGGATATAATTTTTTCTCAGCAATTAGTCAAGCTTAACTTAAGTTGCGTGTTTTGCTATTTATATCTTGGATTTAAATGCAGTACTGGATATCGGTAGAGCTGTTGGAAATGTCAGAAGTACAGCTGAATGATATAAATATGTAGACTCAAAGGAATAATTATCTCGGCTTCATGAGTTTTATTAGCCAGGATGTGCTCTTCACATTGCATGTAGCTGATACCAGTTTTGCATATTTTGAGTCTAAAATCAGAAAATAGCAATAAGCATATCCACAGTTCCTAGTCTGAATGCTAAAATAAGTTTACTTTATCTCAGAGGCAAAACCTCAATCCCAGGAAGCACTCCACAGGTGGCAGCAGCTCTGCTGTCATCCTGACCCAGATTTTGATAAAATTCCAGTGCAGTTACGCTGAGTATGATCTGGCATGAACTGCTGCTGTGGGAAGACCCATTTCAAAATGCAGACATGTGCTTTAGAGTCATTCAGGCCAGATTTTGGGAGGCTTTGCTTCAAAGTCCAGGTGAAACCCATGGCTGAAGGCATCTCTGCAGTGTTCTGGAGCTGATGGTGCCGCCACACGCCCCAGCCACTAACAGCTGTGCCATTCCTCCGGCTGCCAAGATCCACTGCTGAAACTATACTTTTTTATCAGGTCATATTTGCATCTGGCAAGGATTTGTAGACACAACATCATTAACAGCAGTGCATATTTTCACAAGATTTACCTCTTCAACACTTTTTCCAAGTTAGTAAATCATAGCTTCTTTAATGTCCTGCTGGCTGCATGAAAAACAGGAATTTATGTAACAAGCTCTGGGCCGCAAACCTTTTCCTGTTAGGAAAATTTTTTTTTTCTTTGCTGGCAGAGTTAGGAGACAGCTCTGTTACTCAAAGAGCGACCTCAAATGTCCTCGGTACAATAATACCAGATTATAACATTTTTGATGACTAAGGAATAGCAGCGATTTCTTAAATATTTAACGCTTGTGTAGCAGAGAAGAGGGAGGTGAGCCTCATCACGGTGTTTTCCCTGACCGATGTTTTGTGTGTTTGATACGGCTATTTTGATACTAAACAGTGATCCTGAGCCAACCGGGTATGTTTACAAAATACAGTAAAAAAAATGAACTGGCACAGGAGGTTTTTTAATCAACAGCCACACAGAGCAACTTTCTTGCGACATTTGTAGAGCTGGACTTGTGTCAGCCACAGATTTGTCTGTGGCCCTTGAGTGAAAACAATAGGCTGTGCCAGGCCGGCCTCACAAGGCTTGTCAGCCAGCCCCTGGGGCTGCAGGCAAGTCCATGATAAATTTCC
This sequence comes from Oxylabes madagascariensis, assembly GCA_013400675.1. Lineage (NCBI taxonomy): Eukaryota > Metazoa > Chordata > Aves > Passeriformes > Timaliidae > Oxylabes > Oxylabes madagascariensis. The sequence goes on along the minus strand of VYZR01054465.1, from coordinate 23,556 downwards.
AGGCTTACCCTCCCTATGTGTTAGCTGCACCTGGTGCAAATAAAATTCCAAGGCCTTCCCTAGCACCCTGGTGCTAGATCAAAGATGGTATTTTGATTGTAAGGTTACCTGAAGTGAAGAGATACAGTCCTACTTTACAGTTCCTAGGAGAATTTCCTTTTGAAATTGAGTAAGTAAACACTCAAATCATAGAGTCATCATAGTCATAGAATGTTTTGGGTTGATAGGGACCGTAAAGATATCTAATTCCAATCACTCCTGCCATGGGCAGGGATACCTTCCACTCGCCCAGATGGCTCCAAGCCCCATCCAGCCTGGCCTTGNCCCTGGTGCTAGATCAAAGATGGTATTTTGATTGTAAGGTTACCTGAAGTGAAGAGATACAGTCCTACTTTACAGTTCCTAGGAGAATTTCCTTTTGAAATTGAGTAAGTAAACACTCAAATCATAGAGTCATCATAGTCATAGAATGTTTTGGGTTGATAGGGACCGTAAAGATATCTAATTCCAATCACTCCTGCCATGGGCAGGGATACCTTCCACTCGCCCAGATGGCTCCAAGCCCCATCCAGCCTGGCCTTGAGCACTGCCAGGGATGGGGAATTTTTGATGGTGTCTGTTCGACTGGGATAACTTGTAGAGATGGTTCTTTGGAGGAGAGGTTGGAAAGGCTTCTGAGTTCAGGCACATAGTTTGACTCAGTGCTGTGCTGGTTAAACAGTTGGCCTTCAGGCCATGCTCTGCCATCCTCTGGTGTTAGGGAGTGTCTTGTGCCCCTGTTTGGGGTGAAGCTGCACTTCTGGGGGCATTGTCTCAAGTCAGTAGCCCTTGTAAAGTGTTGCAGGGCTGTAACACCTCCTTGCTGCCCTCATCTACTCATCTCTGCTTTGATCTCAGAGTAACCACTTCTGTTGAGCTCGGCGGATGGCCAGTCCTGCTTTGTTTGGCTTTCCATGGTCCAAAACATGTAATGGTTCTTGCAGGAAATTTGAGCCTATTGTCTCTGGTTTAAGACATGAGATGACTGTTTGCGCCTGGCATGCCTTCTTAAGATCTTTAGACAAGTTGCTGAAAACTACTGTGAATGGAAGGCAGGTAGTGAATACTGATTTCTCTGGCATTGAGATCTAATTTCTGGTTTTACACATTTATTTCATGTGTTGTTTTGTGCTTCGCTCCTCCTTGTTCTGCAAGAATTGCAGTCCCAGCATAGACCATGGTACTGTCTCACCCTTCTATTAACATCTATAGCTGCCTATTTCAGCGCTCTTTGAACTTGTGGCCTTTTGTTAGCAATTGTGTCAAGATACAGGAAAACTTTTCTGTTGATACAATGTTTTTTACATGTGCTCAGCAGAAAATAATATGAGCAAAAATAAGTTTATTTACAGCTTGGTAATGCAAAGATTAGTCTCTTGTTAACAGGTCAGCCTGTGGCCTTCCACTTTGGAATTTTTTTTATTCTTTGTCTGTATTTAAGAACAAAACATGAAACATTACTCATGGGTGAGGAGGTAAAAAAAACCTCCAGGTACCTCTGGTCATTCTTGGCGCAAGATAATCTGGTGCCCTCAGGTATTTGAAGAGTCAATTTTGCATAATAGAAAGTTGATGTTGAAAGAGCAAGATGGTTTTAAGACTGAGGGTTTCATTACAAGCTTGTAATTTACATTCTTTTATCTTCTATGACTTCTTAGGCAGTTTATGAAGTTTACTTACAAAAATTAGAACTCAATCCTCAACTGGTTTTCTGTACGTATTTTCTCATGTAACACAACTGGTTTTCTATATGTATTTTCTCATGTAGTGATAGAAATCTCACTAATGCTCAGTGGGAATAGTGACAGTTTGTGTGTCACGTGTCTGTACGGATGTGCAGGATGAGAATCCATTATAAGGACCATAGAACAGGATCTAGCATTCCTGAACTTGGCGTAAAATAATAATTTAAAAAAATCTATAAATACAGTCAGGTTCATTCATTCATTCATTCTTATCTTCTGGCTTATTTTGTCTCCTTTATGTGGAATTTTTATTTCAGAACAGTTCCTGCAGTTTTATTTAACTTTTTATAATGTCAGATATGATGGAGGCAGATGGCAGACAAATTGACATGGCAACTCTTTGCAAGCTTGTTTCAGCCAGTCCAGAGCAGTGAGCCGATAAAAGATGTTTCCAGGCTGGCAAGTTTTCTTATTTAATGATTACCCCTGTGCTTTCTAACAAAATGAGAGTGTGCTTACGAAACCAGGTGTTAGCATGCCATAAAAGATACGTCTTCTCCATTTCTTACGTGCTATTCTGTTTTTCAGAACTCAATCCGTCACAACCTGTCTCTGCACAGCAAGTTCATCAGAGTGCAGAATGAAGGAACCGGGAAGAGTTCCTGGTGGATGCTCAATCCTGAAGGAGGGAAGAGCGGCAAATCTCCTAGGAGGCGAGCAGCATCCATGGATAACAACAGCAAGTTTGCCAAAAGTAGAGGCAGAGCTGCCAAGAAAAAAACAGCCCTTCAGTCTGGTCAAGAGGGAAATGGTGACAGCCCCGGATCACAGTTCTCAAAGTGGCCTGCAAGTCCCAGCTCTCACAGTAACGATGACTTTGATAACTGGAGTACATTTCGACCTAGAACAAGCTCTAATGCTAGCACAATTAGTGGAAGACTTTCTCCTATTTTGCCAGAGCAAGATGACCTTGGAGATGGGGATGTGCATTCCATGGTATACCCACCATCAACCACCAAAATGACTTCTACTCTGCCGAGCCTTTCAGAGATGAGTAATTCTGAGAACATGGAAAATCTTTTGGATAATCTCAATCTCTTGTCACCTAATACATCAATGACTGTGTCAACCCAGTCTTCATCTGCCACCCTGATGCAGCAAACACCAGGTTACTCATTTGCATCCTCGACCGCAAGTATAGGTTCACCAAATCCCGACTACAGGAAATTCACTTATGCTCAAGCTAGCATGAACTCTTTGTCCCAGATTCCTATGCAGACTCTCCAAGACAGTAAATCAAGCTACGGATCGATGAGCCAATACAACTGTCCTGCGGGACTTCTGAAGGAGTTACTGACTTCTGATTCTCCGCCGCACAATGATATCCTGGCATCAGTGGACGCTGGTGTTTCCCAGGCTGGTGGCAGGGCGCTGGGCCAAAGTGTGCTGATGGTTGCCAACTCGGTGGTGCCGAACTACGGCAGCCAGCCTCCCCACAACAAAATGATGAACCCTAATGCCCGCCCTCACCAGGGACATAACCAGCCAGCGCCTGCAGTCAATGGCCGTGCCTTGTCACACACAGTGAGCACCATGTCACACACATCAGGGCTAAATCGCCTGTCAACAGTGAAGACTTCGCTACAAGTGCCTATGAGTCACCCAATGCAGATGAATGCCATGAATCCATATGCCCCTGTTAACAGTTGCAATGGCTACGGGAGGGTGGGAATCGTTTCCCTCCACCAGGAGAAGCTTCCCAGTGACTTAGATGACATGTTAATTGAACGGTTGGACTGTGACATGGAGTCGATTATCCATAATGACCTCATGGATGGAGAAACGTTAGATTTTAACTTTGACAGTGTATTGCCTAACCAAAGTTTTCAGCACAGCGTAAAGACAACCACACACAGTTGGGTGTCAGGCTAGGATGTAGTAGGAGGTAAGCTGTGCTTTTTATAATAAATCTGCAAAACAGCTAAAGGGAAAAGAAAGAAACGTCAAGATGCTTAAAATCTGGGAGTTCTTCTGTGTTGGCATGTGAACTCCCTCAGTAACAGTCAGTCACTTTCCAGTCCTTTGTTCGTTTGAGAATCAGGTTTGCGCTGGTGCATAAGGACTGTCATGTACCGACTTCTCTTACTTCATGAGGAGCTCTAATGTTTTGTCATTGATGTTTTAAAGAAAAAACTTGCTGGTTACTAGCCAGTAATGAATACATTTTTTTCCCCATTTAAAGTATCTTAAAGCTAGCTTAAGAATATTTTAATAGATTTATTCATCTGTTGTGAATGTTAATTTGTTCTTTTTGTTGTTTTTTTCTTTCTTCCCAGGCTGTGGTCAAATTCTTCAGACTTGTCTGACAGCAGGAACTGAAAAAAGCAGTACAAAGATGTCCTTCACCTTTCTTTTAAATTTTCTTGACAAAGCTGTGCGCATGCACTAACTTTTTTTGGGTCTTTTTTTTTNAATGGAAGGCAGGTAGTGAATACTGATTTCTCTGGCATTGAGATCTAATTTCTGGTTTTACACATTTATTTCATGTGTTGTTTTGTGCTTCGCTCCTCCTTGTTCTGCAAGAATTGCAGTCCCAGCATAGACCATGGTACTGTCTCACCCTTCTTTTAACATCTATAGCTGCCTATTTCAGCGCTCTTTGAACTTGTGGCCTTTTGTTAGCAATTGTGTCAAGATACAGGAAAACTTTTCTGTTGATACAATGTTTTTTACATGTGCTCAGCAGAAAATAATATGAGCAAAAATAAGTTTATTTACAGCTTGGTAATGCAAAGATTAGTCTCTTGTTAACAGGTCAGCCTGTGGCCTTCCACTTTGGAATTTTTTTTATTCTTTGTCTGTATTTAAGAACAAAACATGAAACATTACTCATGGGTGAGGAGGTAAAAAAAACCTCCAGGTACCTCTGGTCATTCTTGGCGCAAGATAATCTGGTGCCCTCAGGTATTTGAAGAGTCAATTTTGCATAATAGAAAGTTGATGTTGAAAGAGCAAGATGGTTTTAAGACTGAGGGTTTCATTACAAGCTTGTAATTTACATTCTTTTATCTTCTATGACTTCTTAGGCAGTTTATGAAGTTTACTTACAAAAATTAGAACTCAATCCTCAACTGGTTTTCTGTACGTATTTTCTCATGTAACACAACTGGTTTTCTATATGTATTTTCTCATGTAGTGATAGAAATCTCACTAATGCTCAGTGGGAATAGTGACAGTTTGTGTGTCACGTGTCTGTACGGATGTGCAGGATGAGAATCCATTATAAGGACCATAGAACAGGATCTAGCATTCCTGAACTTGGCGTAAAATAATAATTTAAAAAAATCTATAAATACAGTCAGGTTCATTCATTCATTCATTCTTATCTTCTGGCTTATTTTGTCTCCTTTATGTGGAATTTTTATTTCAGAACAGTTCCTGCAGTTTTATTTAACTTTTTATAATGTCAGATATGATGGAGGCAGATGGCAGACAAATTGACATGGCAACTCTTTGCAAGCTTGTTTCAGCCAGTCCAGAGCAGTGAGCCGATGAAAGATGTTTCCAGGCTGGCAAGTTTTCTTATTTAATGATTACCCCTGTGCTTTCTAACAAAATGAGAGTGTGCTTACGAAACCAGGTGTTAGCATGCCATAAAAGATACGTCTTCTCCATTTCTTACGTGCTATTCTGTTTTTCAGAACTCAATCCGTCACAACCTGTCTCTGCACAGCAAGTTCATCAGAGTGCAGAATGAAGGAACCGGGAAGAGTTCCTGGTGGATGCTCAATCCTGAAGGAGGGAAGAGCGGCAAATCTCCTAGGAGGCGAGCAGCATCCATGGATAACAACAGCAAGTTTGCCAAAAGTAGAGGCAGAGCTGCCAAGAAAAAAACAGCCCTTCAGTCTGGTCAAGAGGGAAATGGTGACAGCCCCGGATCACAGTTCTCAAAGTGGCCTGCAAGTCCCAGCTCTCACAGTAACGATGACTTTGATAACTGGAGTACATTTCGACCTAGAACAAGCTCTAATGCTAGCACAATTAGTGGAAGACTTTCTCCTATTTTGCCAGAGCAAGATGACCTTGGAGATGGGGATGTGCATTCCATGGTATACCCACCATCAACCACCAAAATGACTTCTACTCTGCCGAGCCTTTCAGAGATGAGTAATTCTGAGAACATGGAAAATCTTTTGGATAATCTCAATCTCTTGTCACCTAATACATCAATGACTGTGTCAACCCAGTCTTCATCTGCCACCCTGATGCAGCAAACACCAGGTTACTCATTTGCATCCTCGACCGCAAGTATAGGTTCACCAAATCCCGACTACAGGAAATTCACTTATGCTCAAGCTAGCATGAACTCTTTGTCCCAGATTCCTATGCAGACTCTCCAAGACAGTAAATCAAGCTACGGATCGATGAGCCAATACAACTGTCCTGCGGGACTTCTGAAGGAGTTACTGACTTCTGATTCTCCGCCGCACAATGATATCCTGGCATCAGTGGACGCTGGTGTTTCCCAGGCTGGTGGCAGGGCGCTGGGCCAAAGTGTGCTGATGGTTGCCAACTCGGTGGTGCCGAACTACGGCAGCCAGCCTCCCCACAACAAAATGATGAACCCTAATGCCCGCCCTCACCAGGGACATAACCAGCCAGCGCCTGCAGTCAATGGCCGTGCCTTGTCACACACAGTGAGCACCATGTCACACACATCAGGGCTAAATCGCCTGTCAACAGTGAAGACTTCGCTACAAGTGCCTATGAGTCACCCAATGCAGATGAATGCCATGAATCCATATGCCCCTGTTAACAGTTGCAATGGCTACGGGAGGGTGGGAATCGTTTCCCTCCACCAGGAGAAGCTTCCCAGTGACTTAGATGACATGTTAATTGAACGGTTGGACTGTGACATGGAGTCGATTATCCATAATGACCTCATGGATGGAGAAACGTTAGATTTTAACTTTGACAGTGTATTGCCTAACCAAAGTTTTCAGCACAGCGTAAAGACAACCACACACAGTTGGGTGTCAGGCTAGGATGTAGTAGGAGGTAAGCTGTGCTTTTTATAATAAATCTGCAAAACAGCTAAAGGGAAAAGAAAGAAACGTCAAGATGCTTAAAATCTGGGAGTTCTTCTGTGTTGGCATGTGAACTCCCTCAGTAACAGTCAGTCACTTTCCAGTCCTTTGTTCGTTTGAGAATCAGGTTTGCGCTGGTGCATAAGGACTGTCATGTACCGACTTCTCTTACTTCATGAGGAGCTCTAATGTTTTGTCATTGATGTTTTAAAGAAAAAACTTGCTGGTTACTAGCCAGTAATGAATACATTTTTTTCCCCATTTAAAGTATCTTAAAGCTAGCTTAAGAATATTTTAATAGATTTATTCATCTGTTGTGAATGTTAATTTGTTCTTTTTGTTGTTTTTTTCTTTCTTCCCAGGCTGTGGTCAAATTCTTCAGACTTGTCTGACAGCAGGAACTGAAAAAAGCAGTACAAAGATGTCCTTCACCTTTCTTTTAAATTTTCTTGACAAAGCTGTGCGCATGCACTAACTTTTTTTGGGTCTTTTTTTTTTTTTTTTCCTTTTTTCTTCCTTTCGTCAGAGTTGGCAACAGAGAGAATATTTTCCTGTACAGGATGTTTGCCCAAGGTTTGCAGGTTATGTGCTGCTGTAGATAAGAACTATGCCATTGGAAATTTCATTACTCTGAAGTGCCAAATTCACTACACCATATAATCACAGCAAAGACTCTTACTTACATCATGTCATGCTTTCGGTTTTGTACAGTATGATCTGTAGAAGAATTGTTTTTTAAGACTATCTGTTTTGGTCCAAGAAAAGTTTATAAACTTTTGTAAGAATACTGTGATGATCTCATGCCCTAAGTAAGTTTAACCTTCATTGATGTTACCTGTGTTTTGATGAATTGAGATAACTGTGGACTTGCCTTGCAGCAGTATGAACTGCATTATTTTACTCAAAATTGCCACACATTTCATATGGGAATAGAATAGCCTGTTAAATATGATCCTACTTAACTCACTGACTATTCAAAGCAAACAGTAGGTTAAATGCCATTTGATAAGTTACCTGTATTTGTGTAAATTTATGCAAGAATATATCTGGATTTCATTGTCAGATTAATCATTTTATTGTTGGGCTTAAGATAATTTTTGGAATACTTTCCAAGCTATTTTTCTTATAATTAAAATCTACTTTTGTTACATAGGCAACTTTAAAAAAAAATAAATCTGAGATCTGGCAGCATTCATAACCTCTTCATTTTGTACAGTATTTTAACTGGATTAAGTACATGTTTTTATAAATTTCCCTAGCACTTGGGAGTGCTAATAAAGGAAAAGCTTAATAAGGATCTTGAATACAAAACATTTCTGTCCCTTTTTTTGTTGTGTGATGTATAAATATAAACAACTTTATGTTTAGAAATATTTAATCAGTTTTATATATGCATTTTTAGAAATGTCATCTGCTTCTATTATCATTTTAACTACCACAAAGTGTTAAGTATTCATTGTTAAGATGCTTGTACAATGCTTCACATTTATATTTATTTCATGGAGGTCTCATAATGTTTGTGCACTCAAGAGCAGGACCTTTTGCGGAAAATTTGTAATTGTAGTAAAATTAGTGACAAAATTGTCATGTCTTAATTAGCACTAGTTTTAGGGTTCATCAATGTTTTTGTTGTAAAGCAGTTGATTTCAAGAGGCAAAAATGCTACTTTTGAGTGGGAGACTAAAACTTTGATCTTATTGCAGGACAAAACATCACTTTTTTTCAAAAAGAAAGATAAAGTAAGTGGCAGAGTTATACAAATGTATGAGGTTTAGGGTAGGGGAGAGCATTAATAACAGAGATCTTGTTTCTATGGAAAGGCGTGGTCTTGCTGGAGTAAGCACACTGACAACTACCTGAGCATTTTCAGGATTGGGTCTTGGAATAAATGATTTCTGATTTTTTGTAGTTGCATGATGCAGTTTTCATGGACGTGTGAATAACAGGCCTCGCCTCTCTTTTCACTGGTTGCTACACAACATTTGTGTTACAGAAATCCTTGGAGCTTTTTTTTTGCACTGACAGAATTAACAGCTTTTTGCTAGGGTTGGCTGTTACGAAGAAGGGGAGAAGCAAATATTTTTACACTGATTATTCTTTTATCTAAATAGCTCACAACTAGAAAATGTCCTAATTGAAACTCATCTTCCCTGTAGTGATGGTGCATGGTGGAGAAGGAAACAGGACGTGCCGAGTAAATGAAGTTTAGTAACAAGCCTTATATTTAATGATCCTGTTACGACTTTCCTAAGGCTCTGTGATGTATTTATTGATGTGCTAGCATTTAGCTCCCTGTTGGGCTTAAATCACTACTAATTACAGCTGGTCCTACTTTTTTAGATATGCTATTACAGTTGTCAGGCAGTTCCAGAGGCTGATGTGATACAGGATCTTCCCCAGCACGAAATTGGTCTTTGAACTTGTTTTGAGCAAAATCAAATGTTCTTAGTGACAAAGCCTCAATAAAGCTACCTGCTTTTACAGGCAAATATCTCCAGTAGCATCTTCACCATCAAATGCCTAGTCTCTGAAACATGATAGTAAATCCTGGCAGTGGAGCAAGTGGCGGGCTCATACAAGGGTTTCTGAAGATCATTCTGTCTGCTGCATATGCAAAAATGTTTGCTCCCAAATAGGCACTGATACACATAGGCCAAAGTAGTCATAAAATCCACCTCTGCATGCAAAGAAAGCAGTCATCAATGCTATACTCCATGGGGATGCGGCTGAACATGCTACATTTAACAATATACCTCCTGTTTATTATTTACTGCTACTGTATAACTTCCTGTAAACAGATATTTTATTCATTTCCTTTTATACCTATGAATAACATAAATGTAGCCTTTCCTTAATTACAACAGTCTGTAGAAAGCCCTTTTAAATATTGTGAGAAAACGGTTGTAGGTAATCTGCATGGTCAATTTGGCNTTCATTATGAAATTGCTTGGATTTTTAATTTATGACTGATTTTAAATAAGGTATTCTCATTATTATTATTATTATTATTATTTTGGTAATCGTAAGATGCAGCATGGTTTATGCAAGCAAAAAGCAAATTATTCGACATGAAAACTGGCCTCTTTTTTGAAGGTGTTCCACAAACCAGCAATATCTGAGAGATTGGCATGTACATACTGCTAGTTCTATTTGTGAGTGGTGTGACAGCTCTTCAACGCTTCACTGCTCTTAGTCACATTGCAAAATTAAAATTCATATGTGGATATTTTCAGAAAAAGTGCCTGATGTACTTCTACAGACACATGAGAACAATCCCCGACAGTTTGTTGTATAAAGCCATAAATGTATATAAATTATGTCAAAAAGATTTTGTGTCCTTTCTTGTATACAGAGAATGAGATTTGTACCAGGATTCTACTTGTGATTAGTAATCCTTCTACTGAGATGTTGTCGTAATCACTTTCCTCACCATGTAATCTTTTTAATGATGATGATCCCGTTTGGACAATCCTGATGGCTTTAGCAATTTTATACAGAAAAATACCTCATGGTACCAAGTCTTGCCTGGCGAGATGATAACATATTAATGAGCAAACACTAACTGCAGAATAGTTAACAAATTTTCCATTACTTGGTATAAAGGAATTTTTCTCTGTTGGCATTGCTTCTGGATTTGGAACCGTAGCAGGTACAGGAACCTAATAGGGCTGTGTTACCAGTGTTTAATCACAACCTAGTGTGCTAAAAGTAACTTGTTTACAAGTCTTTGAGACTAAACGCAAGAAGAATCCATGCCTGACTCCCCGGGCCTGCTG
>VYZR01054461.1:1567-12170 GCA_013400675.1 Oxylabes madagascariensis | reverse complement strand
TTTACTGCAGCGTGTAAAGGAGCTGTCAGGCAGACTAGATCCCTCACTTGTTACTGTTGCTTCACTGCACTTCCACATGACAAGACTCTGCTTGCTCTAAGGAGACAGACTGCTGTGTTCTGACTGCATTGGATTCTGTAGCAAACGTCCTTCTCCCAATACAAGAAACAGCTGGGTAGTGGCAGGAATAGTCTGCAGCTCAGTTAACTTGAGAGACCTGCCAGAAATGGATGCAACAGTTTAAATGATCCTGTCAATGTAAGTAGTCTCATCTACTGCAACAAGATGATGGAGCAGGCTCCTGGTGCAAATATCAAGTTAAGCTCTTATTTCATAAACAAGTGTCTTCATGGTTTGGTGAGCTGTTGAGTTTTTTTACCTGTCTAGGGCTGTTAGAATGGCTCAACCATGACACACAGAACATGAGTTGTCAGTCACCAAATACCATTCAAATCACTATTTCTCCTTGTAGCCATTTAGGACTAACCTACAAAGACTCCAGGACCATAGGGCATGGGAGAAACAAAGATTCAGGCCAGACAGCACCTGGTGTAAATGCAATCAGTAAACCATTGGGCCCGTAACCAAATGAAAGAGCCACAGTGGGCAGCTGTTCACAGTGCATAGACTTTGCTGCTTCTGCAGGACCTGATGATGGTACTGCTATCCCTTCTGGAGATTCATCTATTAAGATTAAGTATATGGAAGCAAAGTGTACTCTTGTAACAATGGCATTTTTTCACTGCTGACAGATCTTGCCACAGAATGGACTTTCTTGTACTGTAAAGCAGTTGGATGCAATGGGGCTAAGCATAATGTAAATGCCAAAACAGATTACAGCAAAACAGAAAATTCAGACAGGGCTGGACCTTGGCCAGGCACTGCACAGCTGTGATAGGAAACACTGGGGGAGACGCATAGCTCCTGATGCTTTTCCCACCCATCAGCCCCCCAGGCTAGGGTGCAGCCAGCTAAATGCACCCCTCCCCAGTGGAATTGCTGTGCTTTGCCTTTGCAGTGGTCTATCACACCAGTGTACTGACCCTGCTCCCAGGGGCAATACTGCATGTAGCTTGGTTCAGCTTTTCCCACACAATTCAGGATGGAGACAAGCATTCAGCCCTGTCTCTGCAGAAACTGCCTGACAGTTGATGCAGGGAGCAAGGCAGCGGTCAAATTTTTTATTCCATTAAGAATTCACACTTTCTTCCCCTGTCTTACTGCTGTTGTCTCTAAACATGACAGACAATAATCAGAAAACAAAAGCATTTACATTCTCTCTACTGGCAAAGCAGCACATTCACAGCCAACATCAAAGGTGGGCTTAGCGATCATTAGTGCAATGCTGCACTTCAACATGATCAAAGCAATCAGTGCCCAAACACAATAAAGAAAATGGAGCTCTGATTCAGCTCTTCCATAAAAGGCAATGATAAAGTGATATGGGGAGAAGGTGAAAGCTCAGTAAGTATATGAGGGCATGCAGCTGAGATATTCTTTTACATCAAAACAATTTCTCATTTCATATCCAATTATACCTCTGAGCTGTTCAGACAAACATTTCTGTCATCTCTGGCTTTCAATTGACATTGCAAATTGAGGAATAGAAAAAAACTACAGTAAAGTGTTTCTCAGTTGAACTTCCTCCTGAAGTATGTCATTGCCGATAGATAACTCTTTGAGAGCTGGGATACTTGTGCTTGCCTAACTGATGCTGCCAGCCAGCTTCAATCACGTTTGTTTGAGGGACTCTTTAGTTACCACCTGGTCAATGAAAAAAGCCTTTTTTCTTTATTGTCTGAATCACAGAATCAAAGAATGGTCTAGGTTGGAAGGGACATTAAATTTTGCCTACTTCCAACCCCCGTTCCATGGACAGTGACACCTTTCAATACACCACATTGCTCAGAGCCTCATCCAACTTCCAGGGATGGGGCATCCCAGCTTTTACCAAAAAGCTGATATGTTCTTACCACCCTCTTGCCCACTTCTCTGGGCAACCTGTTCCTGTGCCTCACTACTCTCACAGGAAAGAATTTCTTCCTAATATCTAATCAAAACCTATTCTCTCTCAGTTTGAAGACATTCCCCTTTGTCCCTCTCCATCTTTCTTGTAGGCTCCCTTCATGTACTGGACAGCTGCAATTAGGTCACCCCAAAGCCTTCTCTTCTCCAGGGCGAAAAAACCAAATTCTCTCAGCCTTTCCTCTCTCAGCCTTTCCTCAGCCTCTCCACAGGAGAGGTACTCTATCCCTCTAATCAACCTGGTGGCATCCCAATGTCCTTCCTGTGCTGGGACCCCAGAGCTGGATGCAGGGTTCCAGGTGGGGTCTCAGCAGAGCAGAGCAGAGGGGCAGAATCCCCTCCCTCCCCTGCTGCCCACACTGCTTTGGATGCAGCCCAGGATATGTTTGGCTTTCTGGGCTGGGAGTGCACATGGCTGGGTCATGTCCAGCCTCCCATGCACCAGCACCCCCAAGTCCTGTGCAGGGCTGCTTTTGATCTGTTCAGCCACAGCCTGTGTTGATAACAGGAGCTGCCCTGAACCAAGGTAGATGGCTCAAAGTAGAAAGCTCCAAGTGTAAGGACAAACGACTTTGTGATGTTGGGTATCCATAGCCAGGGTAACAAATGTCATTGAAGGCAAAAGTATAGATATGACATTAATCAAGCCACTGTTGGACTGATCTTTTTGTCTCTTGGACTTGTGCAGCTCAGGTCACGAAAGTGCATCTTGAAAATCCCATAAGAAGCCCATATCTTCTGCCTGACTGGGTGCAACTCTGAAATTCTGAACCCAGCATTGTCTTAAAATCATTGAAACAGTCTCTTCTATATGAGAGAGGCATAATTTCAATGCCTTGCCACAACATCTATGTATTTTCCCTGAATCCATGTTCAAAATTACTGAGGGGGGCTGGGGGAAGGGAGGCTGTGAGAACTTGTGGTTTGGAGTTTGGGGGTGGGAGAGGCTTTGTGGGGGCAGGTTGGATTAACAAGACCTCAGATCCAGGAGACTGGTCCCTAAGTATGTTGCCTGTGACTGCAACGGAGTCACTCTGTCTTCTCCTGTGTAAACTAAACCACAGGAGCTTCTTAAGTCTTTCTCTGGAAGATGGATTTTCCACACTCGAAACAGCTTGTAAAGAAGATGCTTTAAAGACGTATCTTGGGGGAAGAATACAGACAGAACACAGGAAAAAGAAAGGCATTCAGTGATACTTAGCATGGCAGGGCAGTGGTCTGGAAGTGGCAAAACATCAAGGAACATTGGCGTGTTGTGTTGACAGCAAATTAAGACAGTAAGAAAGAGAAGCAACTGAGTCCTGTGTTCAAAGAAGGAGCCATGGCAAGTCACAGAGGATACAGGGTAACTCAGTAACAGAGCAGAGGTGTTCTGCAGGGGGCGGAGACTATTTTGCTTTGAAGGGTGAGTAATAAAGTTTGAGGCAAAGAGTTGCTCAATTGTGTTGGCAGTGAGTGTTAAACTGATGCTGTTGCACTCACTCTCACAAAGCTTCATCAGTGTACACAAGTGAGCTCTTTCTTTGTATCATGAAATGGCTTCAACTGGATAGCGTCCACATTTTTGCATTATAAATACTCACTGTCTTCTGGGTAACAGCAACATAAGCATAACTTCTACCTAGTGGAACATTTTTAAATTAGCCTACCTCCTCTTTCAGAAGTAAAATAGTTTTCTTTACCAATAGTTTTCTTTACCAAAAAACTTCAAGGTCACGCAGTGAGGGGGCATAGTGACCTCTGGCTCTTCAGCACTGAGTCAAACATGCATGTAATTCTTGAAAAGAGTACAGTATGCAGGTATGGAAGCTTTGGGGGCTGCTCTGCAGAGCAGAGGGTGCAAACCAGCAAGCAGAGAGCAAACAGCAAGCAAAGAGCACTGGGGAGAATTAGAATCTGACCTGAAGGATACCTGGGCAGTTTTTGCTGCTCTGGATTTCCACTATGAGTGGGATCCTGGCCAAGTGCTGTCATTATCCATTACTTACTGCTCAGTCCTATTCCTGCTCTTCCCATAAGGAGCTCATGTATTTGGGGGAGGGAAATGAAGAATTTTGATCTATAAGGGTAAATAAAGGCATAGAATTGCTGTTTTAAGTTGTTCAAGTTCTTCATTAAAGACAGTGTCTTCTTTCCAGACTTTCCTGTAGAAAAGTGACTCTCCCCTGGGAATCTTGCCTGCCAGTGTTGGGGAAGTAGGCTGCAGCTCAGGTAGTATGTCCTTCCAGAAAATACTCTGCTCACATTATTCATTAGGAACTGTATCTTAACTCTGTTACCCTTTTCAGGAAATACTCAGTTAATAATTTTTAAATTCTCACCTATGATAGACAGACTCTTCGCATTTGTGGCGTGGTGGGATTGTGCCTAGGACTTGATTTCTGTGCAAAACAGTAATACGTCCCCACCTTGATAAGCCCCACCACCTTTTATGCTCAGATCCTGCATCCAGGCAAAGGCTATAAAGGGAAGATTCCTGTGTCCTTGCTGCAAGTGGGGAGGAAGAGATGAAGCACTGGCACAGAGAGTGGCTCGGCTCCTCTTTCTATTCCTGAACTGTCAGAGTAGCAGAGGCCAAGTGCATTGGACTTCTGCTGCAGAACACTGAAGCAATACAACAGACAAGAAAGGACCAGCAATTACCCATTTTCCAAGAAATGGCTGTTTACCAGCTGTTGTTTGTTTATGAATTTACCTAAAGCTAATTTCAAATTCAGACTTCCTGTGAATAGTCTGTTCTGTGCCCAGAAGAAATATACAAGTTTCACTTTCTGCCACCCATTTTTGTGAATCGAACCATCATGTGAAAAGAGCTGCAATAGCTCTGGGACAGATCACCGTTGAAAAGTCTGTATATACTGAAGAAATGTTCAGTATACACATACAATAAAGGGGCACGTGTTTCAAGGCTTAGCTCACACATGATTCTATGTTTCTTATGTTGTAACCATCACAAATTGGTCCTGCCCCTCAACAGCAAGGGAATTTGAATAGTACAGGCAGTTTTACACAGCAAGGGTGTGCAGATCTTGGCTTCTGGTTTATATTTGTGTAATACCTGAGGTAGCGTGACCGCGGCTGTCAGAGGTCTGAGACAGAGAGTGAAGCCTTGAGGGAACCCATTCCAGCCTGCACATTTTCCCAAGCAGATTTTCATGTCTTCTGTGACCACCAGGTTATCTAAAGATACTGTTTCTTATTTACATTGATAGATAGAGGTACAATGCACCCAAACCTGTCTCACACAGGCTGAATCCCTGTCCTGAGAGCACTGTCATGAGCAGAGCTGACATTGTAACTAAGCTCTAAGTACATGGCTTTATATACTGTGGAAAAAAGGTAGGTCCCATGCCATCTCTGGCTTTCCCATTTGCCATTCTGATCTCCCTCAGCTAGGGAGACTCCAGTCTGACAGTGGAAGTATATCTGCCTGTCCTCTGATGGGCAGCTGGAGGGCACAGCCTGACCTTTGCCCACAGGGTTGGAGTGCAGATGTGCTCATGTGTCATCTCTGTGCAGATGGCGGGGAGAAGGCCACATGGAAGTGTGGGTGGGTGGGGTGCAAAGCACACCCACGTGCCAAGCAACCCCACCACAAGGAGAAGATGCGCATGAGCAGCAGTGGTTCTGCTGGAGAAGGAGGCTGCTTTCCCCACAGAGCACCCAGCTGGGAGTTCCTGGGAGGCAGATGCACCGTGATGGAAGGGTGACACCACCAACAGTAATTGTGCATTACCTTTCAGAGCAGTGGTTCATTTGAACCTGTTTCCAACTGACCTGACAAATTCATTTCCAAAGCAACAACAGATGGCAGCAGACAGATGGCTCAGTAGTTTCAAAGCCTCTCCAGAGAAAGGAAGTGTCACTATAAGCCTGCACTATCTTAACATCAAAAAAAGAATGGGATCTTAACATCTGCATTAGCTGAAAATAGTTGTAGGCTGGATTTTTGCAGTTATTCTCATGGTTTTCATTGGCATAGCTCCACAATTCTCAAACCTTCTCCTTATCTCAAAATGGCATTTTGAGCCAAAATTTAATGATTTATTTCATGACTATCAGTGTTTCCCCTGCATCATCTTGGTCCAACCACATAGTTCCTCAATGCTTCAGTTTCTTGTCTGCAAAACACAGACAAAAATCCTGTACTGATCCTGTACTTTTAGACAAAAGACTCCTTGACAGAATATTTTTCCATATTTCCATATGTTCCTTCTTTTTTATTCTGTTGATGCTGGACTCTCCTTTGCTGGAACCTTACCCCTGCAAGAAACAATGCTAAGAGAGATGTATTTCTTTGCTATCAACTGATGAGTAAGGGAGCCTCAATTTTGACTGATTTTTTTTCCTTTTTTTTTTAATTTATGCCAAGGGTTTGTTTTTCTTTGTTGCAATTTAACTGCTGCCTGTCCCATCCCAAAACGGAACTCTTTTGAGAGTTTTTCTTTTTTTCGTTTTCCCCTTCCCTTACATATTTTACTGCTGCAATTTTTGGAAAGAATTAAGTTTGTTCTCCCTTCCGCATCCTCATCACATGACAGAAAGCCCAGTAAATGCTAGAACCAATAATTAAAACATAAGAAGTGATCTCTTCTTTCTGAAGCCAAGTTTCATACATTCTCTGCTCTGACCTGTCCTTCAGAGTGCATGTAATTTCCTCATCTTCTGAGAAGGTAATCAAACACAATCAAAAGGAATCAAAGGGATGACTCTCTCTTGTCATCTGGTGCATACCCATTAAGCAGAATCAGGAGACAGGAGGCTTATGGCACAGCATAATTGATCTTTGGAGAGATGAAGTCATGGGCATGGATAAGACTCTTATTTTTCTCACTTGAGACAATTCACAGCTCAGTCCAGTGGAGTTATATACTTATGAAGTTTGTATAACTGAAAGGAGCACCAAACCAATTTTTCTTGTTCCAGGAAGCCCAGTCCCTCTGTACCATTGTGGCTGTACTTCAGGGGTTACAAGGCAATTTGCTATCCTGAATTTTCCTTTCTCCTGTGCTAGCAAGAACAGGTTTGGCCACTTAGACCTGCTGGAGTTACAGAGAAGGTAAGGCTTTACCTGGTGGTGATGAGGCTACATCAAACTCAAGCCCAGAACTCCATGAGGGTTTAAAAATTAGGAAGAGTAGAAGTGATAGTGTGTAGGTGCTGTGCAGTCAGAAGGAGAAGTATCGGTGTACAGACTAAATGGACATGAAAAGATCCTCACTGTCATCAAGTAGAAGATGACCATGGATGCAGAAGGAGAAAGGTCTTGTAGGAAGATGTAAATGAGGAAGGAAAGAACCAGTCCATGTATGAAGCCCATAAGCAGTTATATAATTTTAACAAAGCCAGGGATAGGCTGAGGAGCAAAAAATGGCAATGCCTGTTGAAACTAGCATGCAACAAATGAACTTCAGCAGCTACCACAGGGCTGTTCACTGTTGACTCTTTAGACAGCCCTTGGTTAGGTGTTGCAATACATGCTTCCTGGACACAAAAGGACAGATCACCCCAAAATGGAGCATAGCTAGTGAAGACTGGTCTGGCACAGCTGTGACACAAAGGGGCAGGGGTGCATTAGGATGGAAATTACAGGCCACTGCATGCCTCCCATAATGTGGAAGGGGTTATATCTGCCTCTTGAGACACACAGGTCTGGGAAAACACTGGTTCTGCTAGCAGCTGCAGAGAGGATATGCAATGTTAGAAGACAGAAGATGCTGGGAACAATGCCATTTCATTCCCAGCTTTTACCAAAATGTTTTTACCACCATCTTGCCTCTCATATTTTTCTCATCAGGGCTGAGTCAGTAAGAGCTATCCTGTTTGCAGAATGTACCCTAAGATCAGACAGGATCTGGGGACTGACTACGTTCTTCTAGCAGAGATCTGGACTCAGGCCTGTCACTGCTCATCCAAGTAAAAATTTTGGTGCTCAGTTGGTAGCTAGATGAGACGGGTGGGTTTCCACTAGAGAGCAATGGTGTCTCCTATACAAAGGAGTCTGCCTTGCCAGTTGAAGGAAGGACATTTAAAAAAGTATATGAGTAACCATGGGGATTGGCACCAGCTGCTGTAAATGGAAAAGACACCAGTCCCTGAGTGGACACAAATCCAAACCTAAAAGTACAAGTACTGAGTACAAGCACTGAGTACAAGCACTGTTTCTGGACCAGGAGAAGACAGGGGGGAAAGCACAGCAGTCTTACTTTCTGTGAAGCCAGCACTGCATAAATTGCAGTCTCAGCTCCAGCAAATGTTCATCTGTCTCCACACAAGCTGTGAAAATAGAGAATTAACTGCTGCATCCATCAGAAGGATTCCGAGTAAAACAGAGACATCTGCAAATATTCAATAAATCCAAATGTNCCAGGTTATTTTTCAAAAAGTATGTTATT
Organism: Oxylabes madagascariensis; assembly: GCA_013400675.1. Classification (NCBI taxonomy): domain Eukaryota; kingdom Metazoa; phylum Chordata; class Aves; order Passeriformes; family Timaliidae; genus Oxylabes; species Oxylabes madagascariensis. The sequence continues at coordinate 3,750 of VYZR01054461.1, read as the reverse complement.
GACTTGTTTCATGAAAATTACATTTCCACCAGAGCTCTTCCTCCAGTCAGGATCCTTTCCTCAGCAGACAGGAAGCAGGCACTGGTCTCAGCAGGCATCTGGCTGTGAGGGTAATTGAATAGTACAGCAGAGCAGGTTTGGGACTCATCAACTCTCATGGGCTTTAAAATGAGATTACACAGTTCTTTAAATAAATCAGCTATATTCTAGCCTTTAAGAAAAATGCTATTGCTGGATGAAACTCTTCTGGTTTTTTTACAGCAATAAAATAGAGTAAACATGCTGTCTCTGCTGCCCATTCACCAGTCTTGACCATCTGCTTGGAGGTCTTGTGATCACCACAGGTGAAAAAGGGAATTAATTCATGTCATGTGACAGTCATGTTCTCCTGTTAGAGCTTCCTAAGAGAGGCTTTAAAGTTTCCAGGTTCAAAAAAGTCAGACAAGAGCTGGACTTGACAAGATACTCTTCTGTACTTTCAGAAGTTATCAGTTGTTCTGCCCATAGCCAAATGAGACACAAGTTCTTTCCAGTCAATAAGGGTGACTTGTTGGTCATAAAATGTGTGTTCTGCATGTTTGTCCAGAACTTGCTATCAGCCTTGCTGCCTTTTATTCCTGATAAGCCAGGATTGTATAACTCATTGGAAAAGGAATTAGCATGGTAGATGATGGGGAATTTTTAAGGTACATTTTCAGCTAAATTAAACTGACATTTTTGTTTAAATATAAAAGAAAAGTTTAATGAACAGTACCCTGAGCAGAGTCCTTCAGCAACAAGAAGTTTTACATAGGCTCTGCTAAGTTGCATCACAAGTACAATTTTTCTACATGCTCACAGCAGCATTGATCTCAGGACTGGATGCATGGGACATCTCAGCCCAGCTGTGAGTCTATTCCCCAGCCCAGTTCTGCTGTCCTAAGGTGTTCCCTGAGCTTGGGCTCCTCTTGCATCCCATTCTAGGATGGCTACAAGACAGTGCTGATGCTATTGGTTATCTCATCACAGGGGGAAACTTCACATCCTTCACAAAATCCTTCTGTTTCTGTCATTCCTGCTTCCAGTCAGATTTATACCTCCTTCCACATGGGGCTTTTTGCTCTTCATGCCACATCATACTTTGGTAACAAATTTCCACTTCTGAGCAATTACAATTAGATTTTTCCCTTCATAGATCAAACTGGCTGATAAAGGGAACTTTTTAGTCTCTTAAAAATAATCCTGAGGGGCATTTTAAGTAGGGGGACAGAGACTCTGACCTGGATTTTGTGTCAAGAGAAGAGCCAACGTATACTTACTTTGCCCAGTTCTGTTAAGGAGATGGTCTCCAGCCATTCACAATTTTAGGCCTGCTCAAAGAAAAGGGAAGCTGAGACTAGGCTGTTGGAATTGCTTAGGAGGCACTAGACACAGCATATGGGAACCAGCTCATGCACAGACAGGCCGTAACATGCCATGTACCCCCACCTCTGACCCCTGTGGTGTAAAATAGCACTGACAGAAGCCTCAGAGAGACTGTGTGCATTGCCCAGGGTCACAAGCGTGTCTGAGCTGAAAATGGTGCCCTAGTCCCCGGGGACACCACACCTCTACAGTACCAGCCTTCCTGCTATCCATAGCCTGGCTTTTCTCTACTTAAACAGTAATGCATGTTCCTATTTCCCTATAATTAATTACCAAGAAATAATTTATTCTCTGAGAGAAAAAAACACCTTTCTCAGCCTGCTGTGTGTTTAGACAACTATAAATCTCTTGAATAAATTGATACAATAACTATGCTGAACTTCTAAATCCTTATGGAAAATAACCATTACAGTTTTTATGTGTGTGTCTATTAACTCAACACCTCCCCAGGGAAGATGAGAGAGGTCAGCTCTGAATGGGCACTGGAGTTCCAGGAAGTGAGAAACAGAGCTGCAAGCGCCTTGCTGGCATCACTCATTTCTCTACCTCCTTACAAGAGAGATGATGTCTTGTGCTGCCTGGGGCTGCAGTCTCATCCTCTCATAGGCAGGGGCGAAGCAGCCCACGGTCCCCTCAGGCAAGGAACAGATCTGAAAAGCAGTGGGTTTAAGGGGCACAGGACAGAGCCCTGCCCATGCAGTGATCCCTGTGGTACACGGAGCAGCCATTACATGCTGTTATCTTCTTCATGGCTGTGCTGATTTAAAGGCTGCTGCATC